>JAPMOQ010003175.1:963101-973594 GCA_026543055.1 Argiope trifasciata
TTTACAGGCAGACAGGAATAATTTCAAAAATTGTTTCTGGAACTTACAGGTTTAAAAAGTGTCGATTCTTTAAAATTCCTAGAGCGAATCTTTTGACGGATACAATAATTATTTATTATTATTTCGCATACGTTAAAAATGATCATTTATCTAGTTTTTCAGTTTCATTCAGTTTCATTTATCTAATTTTTCGTGGTTTACAGGCAGACAGAAATAATTTCAAACATTGTTTCTGGAACTTACAGGTTTAAAAAGCGGCGATTCTTTAAAATTCCTTGATCGAATTTTTTGACGGATACATTAATTATTTCTAATTATGTCGCATACGTTAAAAATGATCATTTTTATTATATGCACCTTTTTTCTTTTGGTTAGACTTTTGTAACTTTCCTTGTTCTGAAAATGCAATGGTTCGATATTACCTAGTTACCATCAACACTATAGTATTCAAAGCAACAAATAAAAATGCTTTAAGGTATCCGACTACGTTAAAAACGCTGGTTATCGACCACATTATTGAATGTTTTCTTCAATGTTATTTCATGTATTTCAGTATGTCCTCTTTTCGAAACAGTTTACCTTTTCTAGGAAAAGGAAGGCCTTGCCTATCATCCAGGGTCACAGATTTTTCAGCAAAAATTTGTCTTTTACTTCAATTTTCTCAAAATTTTCATTTTTATAAAATTTCTAAACCGTTAACATGATACCTCAAAAACTACTAGAGGTATTCAGATAAACATTTCAGCTGGTGTTTTAAATGATAGGGAAATGAAAAGAACCAAAAGTTTTATTGTTGGTGAAATATTTTTTTCATTTATTGGTGTTTTAAGAAAAATTAAGTTGTGAATTTATGCAAAAATTCATGTATACATATATTTTTACCCATAACTTCTTTGCCTTTCAAGATTTTTCTTTGATTTTGGTTCATTTCATTCATCATTGTGTACAAACATTGTATTCTATAACTTGTGTACAAAGAAAAGCTGTACTGTAAAGAAATTGTGTAGAGTGTTGCCCGTTTTTGTTTAAATTTCCTTAAAATTTATTACCAATTTTCATATTTTTCAAAACATAATATTTTGAAATAATTTTGTTGTATATATAATATTTTGTATGATAATTGCCAATGCATATAAAAACAATAGTTTTAAATAGGTTTTTAAAAAATCAAAATGTTCAAAAAAATTTCTTTCGAGCGTAGTCGGATACTTTAATTTTAACTATCTGCAGTTGAATGAATAATTTACATTCAATTTATCGTGCGTGTGTATGCGTGTACATGTTGATGAAACATTTATCAAAATTAGAAATATATTGATAAACTTGATATGAAATTTTCTATACAAGATGATCTACACATACAGAAAATGCAATAATTTTGTATTTTTAAGTGATGACCACCACTGCTATAGTACTCAGAACAATGAACAGTAGTGGTTTAATTGAAACTACCGTGAATTAAATATATAAATTACATTCAATTTTTCCACATGTGTATATGTGTTGATGAAATATTTCTTGAAGCTAGAAACATGCTGCTTAACTTTATAATTGATGATCATCAGAAAAATAATTAATGTGTACTAAATGACATTTTCATCAAACGAGAAGATTTTTTAATCGCAATCATTTTGCATCAATCTTAAACTTAAGGTATCTGACTACGTTATAAACACTGTTTATCGACAAAACTGGCGATTTTTTAAAAATTCTTATTATTTATTGTAGTTCAAACTTTTCTCTTCCCAAAACTATTTATTTTTTCTAAGAAAAGGAAGGCCTGACCTATCACGCAGGATCACTTATTTTTTTCGGCTAAAATTTGTCTTTAACTTGAATTTTCACAAAAATTCTCTACCGTTAACATGATATCTCATACACTAATGGAGGTATTAATGTAAAATTTCAGAGTGTGTTTTAAGGAATATGGGCGAAGAAATGAACCAAGAGTTTTATGGTTTATAAAATACTTTTTCATTTATAGGTGTTTTAAAAAATTAATTTCGAAATATATAATAAAAATGCATATATGCCCATATTTTTACCCATCACTTCTCAAAATTTTTCTTAGATTTTGGTTCATTTCATTCATCATTGGATTCTAAAACTTGTGTGCAAAGAAAAATAGTTTTGTTATATTAACATCCCGTTTGGAAGCAACTCTTGGGCTATTTTGGGACGGACCTCGTCATTTTGAGCCATGGTCAGATGACGAGGACGACTCCTGAACTGGCACCCCCCTCTCCACTCCAGAGGGAGGACATTTGGCCTGACAGATTTAACGTGCAAGAGACCCCCTCACATGACGGTTCTTCGGTGGAATCGAGTCTCGAACCTGGAACCCTTTGGTTCCGAAGCTGAGACCTTACCACCAGACCACCGCTGCCCGCAAAGAGAAATAGGATTGCTGCATTACCATTTTGTGTAAAGTGTTCACCGTTTTGGTTAAATTTCATTAAATTTTACTATAAATTTCCCAATTTCTCCAAATATATTAAATTTTCAAATAATTTATTTGTATTTAGCGTGTTTATTATTAACAATACATCTAAAAATCATAAACAGTTTTAAAAAAAATCCAATTTTTCAAATTTTTTCTTACTCACGTTGTCGGATACCTTAAATATTTTTGTTCATCAAATAAATTGAATGAGCGTAAAGCAAAATCAAATTAAATTACTCACAGAATCTTTACAATTCAAGACGTTAAAATGATTCCTCAGAAAATAATCTAAAACTTCTGACTGATTTGAAGTCACTGCTATGTGTAAGGGTAAAGAACCTGTATCATCCCGAGCTTTCATCAGTTTCTCATTGGCTGAGACATGTTCTCGAACTCGTTCGACATCTCCTTTTCGTATTGCTTCATGGAAAGACTGGATGTTATTCTAAAGAAATAATATCATAAAAATAGAATAAACTTAATTATAATATCGCTTTTATAATATAAGAACAATATGAAACATATATTTATTACATCATAATTATACTAGAAAGAATAAAGTTAATTTAAATACATCAACAATGATATATTAACAAATGTATTAACTTTAAGAAAACATAAGCATTAGTTTATATTTCATCAATTCATGATATACTAGCCGACCAACTGGTTCGCCATGAGTAATACATTCTAAAATTTTCAATTAAATCACATATTCATTAACCTTGAAGTCATTCCGGTCATTGATTGGCCTAAAATTAATATTTTCTTTAAGATGATGGACGGAAAGTTTTAAAAGAACACGTTTTTCTAATAATATTCGTTAATTTTATAAATCAGACAGTTTTAATTACCTTTTTAGAAGATTGATTGATGTAGCAACTTTTATTTAAAATATTAATAAAAATCTTTTGTAAAATATGGCTCACAGAGTAAAGTATGATCCTGTCTAAATTCAATCAAGTTTACCGTAAATAAAGAAGATTTGTTGAATTAATTATTTAGATATTGCAAACGATTATAGAAACCTTTGCTTTGCATTTATTTTTTTTTAAAATATCACATTTTATATTTCTTTTGTTTTATCCAGTCACGTGCTAAAAGTTGCATTTTTCTAGATTTAATTTGCGATTATAATTTTTTATTTGAATTTCCGTCTTTGTTTTCTTTTATTTTATCCAGTCATGTACTAAAAAAATGGTTAAAATATTTCTTTAAAAATTCGTTAAAAATAGAAGCTTAAGTTATAGATTAAAGCACTGATACCATTAGAAAGCTAAAGTTTTAAACTTTAAATTGATGTAAAAATCATGTTTGTGAAATAATATTTTCGGAAGTTATTGCGGAAAAACTTCGAAATTTTGCTTAAATTTTAATTAATTAAAATTCCAATTAAAAATTTTAAAAAAAGAGCTCCGAGGTGCACAATCCCGATCTCCAAAGTATACATGTACTAAATTTGGTAGCTGTAGGTCCAACGGTCTGGCCTGTAGAGCGCCAACACACACACACATTGAGCTTTATTATAAGTATAAACAAACTAAAGTAACTTGAAAACCCTCAGAATATTAATTGTATAGTGAATTTAAGAAACATTTTTTAAGGATTGAAAAACTCCCTTATTACAAATTACAGGCTGTACAATACAGTGTTTTAAAATATGAGGTTATGAATGCTTTTCAATACAAGAAATGAATGTTTTTCAAAGTTGAATTTTTATTTTAAAAAGACGAAAATTTATGCTAAAAGTTTAAATTTTCTTTAAGTTTTATTGATTTTTTTAGAAAATTGGGTTAAAATAATTTATGAAGCTGCATACTATAATGCATTTAAAGAATTCGATATGCCATAAAAACAATAAATTTAAGAAAGGACATTTTTAAGGAAATAAAAAGAATATGGTAGTTTAAACAGATATTACAAGAAAAATGCTATTAAGTTCTAAGAGAAAAAATGCAAAATGAAAGATATTTGAAACTAAACTCTTATTTTAAAAAGATTTTTATTTACTGTCTCAGTATATTAATTATTTAAAATAATAATTGATTTTATTAGTTTTAAGTAACAAACGAAGGCAATTGAATTTCTTGTATTTAAATCAAAAATGCATTGAAAAAAATTCAGCATATCGAAAAGATTGTAAATTTAAGAATCGTCATTTATTGGCAAGTCAGTCAAAAATTCCTCTGGCGATTTATCTTATGCAAATTATTTTTAAAAAAATGCTCAATGGAAAGTAGTGATGATTGTTTCTAAATTTTAGATTCATTGAAAAATTTAGATTCGCTACATATGTCTAAAAAGATAATTTAATAATATAATAAATTTCTCACTAATAACGGTTATTAATCTCAAAACATTATTAAAAAATATCAGTTGCAAAAAAAGAAATTCTATGTTTTAATACCTATAAAATTATCCTTTAATTGTTTAATTGAAACAAATATGTTACCCGTTTTTTGCGTGAAAAGGTAATCCAAAATGGTTTTCAGAGTAGACAACTACATTTCATTAATTCAAAAAAGTTTAAATAGACACTCTACTGTAAATAAAAATTGTTAAAATACATTTTTTGTGCTACTCAGTTACCCAAATACGTATTACTGATTTACGTCTTTTTCCGGGATTTTCGCTCAGTATTTGCGGTATAATCGACTTCTTGGATAATTGGTTCACTAAATTTCTCAGCCAAATTATTTCAATCACGTTTTGGTATGATATTAAAACTAATTCCAAACTTTGAGTATGGTAGAAGAGCGTTTAAATTAAAACTCATCGCACCTATGCGTTATAAGTAAGCAATCATTTGGACACATTTTTAATAATAAATATTAATTTCATTAATTCAAAAAAGTGTACAAAGACACCTTAATGTATATAAAAATCGTTAAAATACATTATGTGCTACCCAGTTACCCAAATACGTATTACAGATTTTCGCCTTTTTCCGGCATTTTTGCTCAGTATCTGCGGTTGCGATATAATTCACTTCTGGGATAATTGGGAGTTCACTATACTTCTCAGCAAAATTATTTCAATCACGTTTTTCTATGATATTAAAAAATAGTTTCAAACTTTGAGTATGGTAGAAGAGCGTTTAAAATTAAAACTCATCACACTTATGCCTTATAAGTAAGAAATCATTGGACATATTTTTAATAATAAATATTAATTTATTTCTAGCAAGTGAGGATTCTTTTCTTCTTTTAATTATTTTATTGGAATTCGTCAGGTTTTTTATGCAGGTTGCGTATCAGGTAATCGGCCTGTTAAGCTTTTAATTCCATTTTTATTAAAAATTTACTTTATACTGATTTACTGATAAAAACCCTATCGCTGGGCCTGATATTTTGATTACTAATAAAAGTGCTCCATTGAAACTCAAATTGTTTTGAGAATTTCTAGATTTATATAGAGTTCTATGAATAAAAAATTCGTATAGAAAAACACAACTTTGGTTGTTGTTGTCTTTTTCAAACATTTTAGAAATGTTTAGGTTTTTATATAAATACGTATTAAAACTTTTTAATTTTAAATAAGATATTTAATAATCTCGCATTTTAAATGCACTTTATATCTCAAGATTTTCATATTAGATATTTAATAAATATATATAATGGTTTGGTAATATTATAACAATATTGGTATATAATTCTTAAAAATTAATAATTTTATCCTTTGAGTTTGTTTTTGATTTTTGTATTTATGATGTTGATTTTCTGCATATTGAGTAACATGTTGATTTGTACATGATGAACTCCATTTTTTAATCAATCATTTACATTATCTGGTTGTGACGGCATGACCAAATAAATAAATAAACCATTTGAATAAGAATTTATTCTTAAAAATTTATAAAAAGCCCATGATTATGAGCTAGCCTATCAAGAATACTGGAAATTCCCCGAAATCAGGTTTGAACCATAAACAGGTTTTGATATGAAACTATGGAGTCATGAATGTAAAGTCCCAAATATTGACATTGGGGACAATTGAGAAACTTGAAATGAGCTACTTGCAGTCGACATCATAATAAGATCTGAAACTTTGTCAAAATCGACCAACAAACGGTAATCCAGCAATTTACCGTTGAAATTTGCTAAGCAGTTGAGTTAAAATCGTCTAGAAGTTTTGTTTGAGATACCGCATTCACTCTATTTGCATAGTTTAAACAGTAAGGTCCTTTGAGCTACGTACAACTCTACCTTTTCATTCCTCGAATTCGGAATTTCAATCATTTGCGGAATACCATTGTGTACATATGTATATGAAGCAGCTGTAACAAGAGAAGCATTTTCTGAAGAGTTAGTGAATCGGAAAACCTTAAGGTCAAAGCGGAATTCACTTCCTCAAAATTAAATAATGTGAACTTATCTTTCGAAACACTATTGGTGAAACATTTTAATGTGAAATAATTTTTTTTTATCATATTATGATTTTTTATTAATATTTATTCTTTAAGCGTAGTATGAACAGTGAATGAATCATTATTAGTTTAGTTTATTAGATAATTAAAATTTCATTTCAAAAGTTGTATCTGGAATTGCAATTTTTTTGTAAAAAGTATGTATAAAAATATATGAGTATATAATAAAAAGCTCTATATGTATATGTGTGATTCTTTGAACTATATTTCAATAAACATAACAAAATAGAAAAGGAATTTTTATAAAAATTGCTTTTACTTCGTTTTTTACTATCGAATAAACTAAAATTATTACTTTTAGTTAGTTAGTACGTTTAGTTACGTTAATAAAATTATTACGTTAATTATTAGTTTACGAATAAGGTAAAATTATTCAAAAGTTTACTTTTACTCTTTAATTTCAACATTGTATTTATTGTTACATGATATTTAAAATTTATGTCTTAGTTATTTAATTTTTAAAAGTTTGAAATTTAAGTAAATTTTATACGAAGTTTTGTTAAAATTTTGAGTAATATTTTCTAAACTATATCTAATATCTATATTTTTTTTCCGAAGTTGTTGATTAAAGTAATAAATCCATAAAGAAAATATCATGAAATCATCCATTTAAAGCACTGCTTTTTGAAAATTTTCTGTAGCAAAATGAAATAACACAAATTACAAATATGATATGAATTTTACAATTATTTTATAAATTAGCACTTTAGAATATTTAATTTGTATTGATTAAACTTTAACTGGGGATGTGAGGTCTGTGAGATCACCAGCAATGGACTTTCTGTCACCCCTATTCTATTTTTAGCTCAATCGAATGTATTGACCCTGTAGCTTCCTGTTTTGTGACTTTCAATACACGTGCACTCTTTCAACCTGTATCAGCTGATGGTTTTTAAAATAATTCAGTTATTTTTTCTTTAAGCTTGGTCTCTAAGACCGCACCCCTGTTAATATCCCAGTGAGGAAAGAGGCTTAGCAGAGGGCGCTAAAACTTATACCTCAAAATATCATCCAATTTACTTATCCTATAATGAAGCAATGCTCCAGAAACTTTTAAATGAAGCAGGAAGTGATTTTAGTGATAAAAATAATAGCACAGAAGAGTTTTTCGGTGAAAGTTCGCCTTCAACTAATTCTTATACATATGTTCAAACACAATAAATTTTTTTAGTGATAATGCATTCTGAAAATTAATGAAATATATTAATATGCCAAGAGAAATATGTATAGGTTGGTTTTTAAACTAGTTATTAACCTGTATGCTTAAAATGCCCTTAAAAATCTATCGTGCTATGAAAGTCGCATAAGGCGATAAAAAAAAAAGGTCGATTTTACTCGTTGCCATTAAAAATTTTTTTTATTAATTGTTGAATTTTAAATTATATTGTTCTCTATGTAGCTTTGTACACTGCAAAAATAAATACGATTTCAAAAGTACAAACTAAAATGTTTTTTTTTTAAGAATACTGTTAGTTGTAACATGTAATTTGAGTAGAAAATGTATGTTCCAACGCAATTAATTCTTTCAATGATAATATATTTTGAAAAATTAAAATACATATATCAAGAAATATATCTGCAGAATATATTGGCCGATTTCATACTGATATATTCATTTGAAAATTTAATTTGAGGGTAAAGAAAATGTGATCTGGTAGACCACACCTTCCCAAATAAGTCCTAAAATTTCCCCTCCCAAATTAAGGGTTAACGTTTTTATAATAATGTTGAGAGTGGTATACGTACTAAGTATGTAGGAAGCTCTTTAAGGAAGTTTTTCACATCATCATGCCATGAAGTTTTCCCCAGCAAATGTTTTCCATGACCTTCTAACACCAAGTCATGCAGAAGGTCAATGTCTCCTCTTTGCAAGGCTGCAGTCATTCTTTCTAACACTGCAAAAGATGAAATATGGTTAATAATTTTCAACTGAAATAAATTTAAAAAATGATAAGATTTGGAATTAATTTTAAACATCCTCTTTAGTACTTGAATAACGCTATGTAAATTGATTGAAATTAACATAAACGATAACCAAATTTTATTAAAAAAAACATTCATTTCATATATCCAACATATTGATAGTAATTAAATTTCATCGATGAACTAACAATAAAATTAATAAAAATTACTTAGTTGTATTGAGTAAACTAAAGCCAATATTTTAAAATTACATCATATATATAAATTGGTTTTATAATTTGGAATGTTTAAGGTGTTTAGGCTATATAAAAATAAACTTAATTTACACTGTAACAGTTATCTCTAAAGTTTATAAAAATGAATTTTATAACTGATATTGAATTCACACCTTGAGAAATGTGAATTTATGTAAAATTGCCTTTACCAATATTTTTATGCCTATAATTATTTTCTTTCTTGTATATTTGTCAACTAAAACATTTATTTCAATTAAACTTTGATTTCTTTTGAGTGGCGTCCTCTGCTAACGAATTTGTGAAAAAATTAATTGCTCAGACTCAAAACGTTTCTGATTATTAATTATGAGATATATTATAGATTAAAAATTGCACAATAATAGATATAAAAAATTGTATTTCAGAGTGATAAAAAGTTTAAAAGAATTGCTCAGACTCAAAAGGTTTCTAATTATTAATTATGAAATATATTATAGATTAAAAATTAGACAATAATAGATATAAAAAATTGTATTTCAGAGTGAAAAAATTTTTAAAGAATTTTTTAAATCAAAAGTATGGAAATCGAACTTTAATTATAAAACTATTAAACACTGAAAATAGTGCAATAGCGATGATGTATTATAAAAGTATTATAGAAAGAAAATTCCTAAATATTAACTATATATTGTGCATTTTATCAACAATCTAATTTAATTGATTTCTTTGAGTACATTCGCTTTTGCCATTTTGTTTTGACAACTATATTTCTGATAAAAATGTCTTGTTCTACATTTTAAAAACTTAACCGAACATTTTTTAAAAGCTATTTCATTGTTACAATTTACATTCGTTTGAAATAGAAATTCAAACATCATTCTAATGCTCTGATTCCAGTGAGTTAGTTCTTAGCCTAAGAAAAATGTTTAAACAATTAGGTCGGTAGGAAAGTTTTCAAATTTAATTTCAAAGATATATGTTTTGGATAGTTACAATTGTATGCACTACTTAGAAATCAACTTATTTTTTTTAATGAAACTTTTCAGATATTTTATTTGTTGTAGCATTCTTGTTATAAATTATTGTATGCACTATTTAGAAATCAACTTATTTTTTTTAATGAAACCTTTCAGATATTTTATTTGTTATAGCATTCTTGTTATAAATTATTGTATGCACTATTTAGAAATCAACTTATTTTTTTTAATGAAACTTTTCAGATATTTCATTTGTTATAGCATTCTTGTTATAAATTATTGTATGCCCTATTAAGAAATCACCTTATTTTTTTTAATGAAACTTTTCAGATATTTTATTTGTTATAGCATTCTTGTTATAAATTTCCTGCTGTGTAATTTGCTGCTAAAATCATACCAATTGAAAAAATTGCTAAAAAGAAAACATGTAGACAATTTGAATTCTTATCCGATTCGGAAGAATATGATTTGCACATTTTGAAATATTTATTTAATTTCAGTCAGTATTT
>JAPMOQ010003175.1:973604-1028320 GCA_026543055.1 Argiope trifasciata
CAGAGCAAATATTACATTTCGGTTAAGTTCTTATTTTGAAAAATTATAATTTTCTTTTAAAAACTTATTATTTTGTTATGAAAAAACATGGTTTTATTTCGAAAAATGTTGATATAATTAAAAATCGAAAAATTGGTTTATTACTTTGAATAAATGATTAAAGATTAAGAAAATGTTTTAAAGAAAATTGTTTTTCATATTGTAGAAAAAACAAAATTCAAAATATTAATATTTTGAATTACTTAATTCTATTTTTAAAGCATGAATATGTTATAAAATTATGAAAGGGAATTTATGAAGTTAAAAAGATAAGTGTATTTGGATATAAAAATGAGATAAATAATTTGTTACATGCCTACAAACCCAAGTTATATTCATGTTGAAGGCACATTAATATATTTTTTAATCATAAAATAATTTTTTCCTAGCAAAAGTTTCTAGTCTGCTGAATTTACAATTTACTAAAAATTAAAGAAATTTCAATTTCTCGTAATTAGCAACTCCAAGTTTTAGTAAATCTGAATGCAAAAAGGAAGCTTTTTAAATAAATATTTAAATAAAAAGTATTTAGCTATTCATAAACTACGTCATTTTTAAAGTTGAAAAAGTTATCAAATACGTAAAATAAGAAAAGAAATATCAAAGAAAGAATTATTTACAAAATAAAAAACCTTTTTGAAAAAAATGTTTTCTATTTTCATAATTTGTTTTGTTTTTCTTTTTAAACAGAATTCGTAACGTTTGAAGATTTTATATAATCTTCTGAGCTTTTCTTTTTTTTATATGCACTTAAAAAGCTGACATTTAAAATTTATTTAAAGTAGTTAAGAAAAATTCTAATTAAAACAGTTAAGTGGGCAACAGTATATTTTAACTTCGGTCTTTGCGCACATTTTTTTTTTGAGGAGGAAGAAAGTTATTTATTCAATAAGCGCAGTTTATGCTGAGGAAGGATGTTTTTTCAACATTTTGTAATTATGATGAGCTCTTAAAAAATATAAACAAGAACTAAAATATTTTAATATAAATGTTCACTATTAGTGAATAAAATCAAGAATAAAAAATGTCTCAAAATAAGTGCATCTACCTAATCCTCTAAAATTTATTTTGACGGCACTACTGCAGCACTAGTTTTGAAATATTTTTTTTTTTCTTTTCCCCCTAGTTAATAAAAAATATGTCCTCAAAATACCATGGTATTTCGTCTAAGTAATTGAAAAAAAGAGAGAATGAACTGAGGTAGCTGAGAAAATGTACAGTTTTTCCAACACATAGATGTAGGAACAAAAATGTTGTGCATTACTATTTTTTTTTCCCCATATATATTTCCCCAAATATGTTATCAAAATACCATGGTATTTCGACTAAGTAATTGAAAAAGAGAGAGAGAGAATGAACTGAGGTAGCTGAAAAAATGTACAGTTTTTCCAACACTGCACATTGATGACTCTGGGGACAAAAATTTTGTACATTACTACTATTTTTTTCTTTTCCGCAGGGTTAATAAAAAATATTTTCTCAAAATACCATGGTATTTCGTCCAAATAATTGAAAAAGAGAGAGAATGAACTGAAGTAGCTGAAAAAATGTACAGTTTCTCCAACACAGCACATTGATTTAGGGATAAAAATTTTGTACATTACTACTATTTTTTTTTCTTTTCCCCCTAGTTAATAAAAAAATAAGTTCTCAAAATACCATTATATTTCGTCTAAGTAACTGGAAAAGAGAGAGAGAGAATGAACTGAGGTAGCTAAAAAAATGTACAATTTTTCCAACACTGCACATTGATGTAGGGACAATAATTTTGTACATTACTACTTTTTTGTCACTTACCACCCTGTTTACTGTAACGATTTAATGTTTCTGTTCCTCGGCCTCCTGCATGTCTTGACTTCATCATTGTTTTGCTTGGAAGTGTTATGAGGTGGGTTTTGTAATAATCAGGTGTCCGTCCATGCTAAAAAGAAAATGTATGCTTTAGTCTCAATACTTAAAATTAATTACTTCCCTTTGATTCATCTCAAGTATCTAGATATATAACTAAACAGTGGATTAAAAACTACTTGTGGGACAGCTTGAGGGGGAAAAAACTACAAAGTATGTGTTCATGCTAAAAGGGAAATGTATGCTTTAATTTCCATATTTAAAATTAATTACTTCCCTTTGATTAATCTCATGTATCTAGATATATAGCAAATCAGTGGATTAAAGACTACTTGTGGGACAGCTTGAGGGGGAAAAACTACAAAGTATGTGTCCATGCTAAAAGGGAAATATATGCTTTACTTTCACTATTTAAAATTAATTACTTCCCTTTGATTAATCGCATGTATCTAGATATATAACAAGACATGAGATTAAAGACTATTAGTGAGACAACTTGAGAGGAAAAAATAACAAGTTGCCCGTCCATGCTAAAAGGGAAATGTATGCTTTAGTCTCAATACTTAAAATAAATTACTTCCCTTTGATTAATCTCATGTAACTAGATATACAACAAAACAGTGGATTAAAGACTACTAATGCGATATATTGAGAGAAAAAAAACTTCAAGGTGTTTGTCCATGCTAAAAGGAATATATATGCTTTAGTTTGACTACTTAAAATTAATTACTTCCCTTTGATTAATCTCACGTATCTAAATATATAACAAAACAGTGGTTTAAAGACAACTAGTGAGACAGCTTTAGGGAAAAAAACAAAATTACATTGAATGATTACAAAAATCTCTAACTAAACAATAAAATTTTGAATGTCCCTTGGAGTAACATACCGCCTCTGTAACATTAAATATTGTATATGAAAAATATACATAACATACGAAAATTAATACAACAACTGAAACGAGATCGACTTATGGTATTTCTTAACAACATACAAAAATCTCATATCACACACTGCAGTTTGAGAGCAGTTGTAACAAAACTAAATATGTTTTGTGTATCATTAAAACATTTTGTAAATTTGGCTTGATACATCGATGATGATATTGAGCATGAGTCAAGGACTCATAAGAAAAAGGAAATGTCTACTGTTGATCAAACCGAATATAAAGAACCTAGATAGTACTTGAGATAGAAATTGGATTTAAATTTAACGTGTTAGGACAGATTACCTCTCCAGAAGACTTATTAAAAAACTGACCAGCATTTGTTTTGTCTCATAAAAAATTCATGGAAATTTCCGAAAGCCAATTCAACCACAGAGAAAAATTTGTCACTAAAATAAACATAGGTTTACTGGTTTTTATATGATACTGGTTTAAGACTAAAGCCCGGAGATAGTAGATCCAATTACATTATTCTTGCAATTAATGTTCCACAAATGTATTATTTTTCTTAATGCGCATTACATTTTCTCTATCGCATATTGATTTGATTGACAGACAGTTTACATTGTTGTATTTACTTATTTCGTATCCAAAGAGCATCTTAAATACCGTCATGCAATCATTATATACATTGGTTGAAATCCACATTTCTACTCCCTTTGAGATGAGAATAACTCAAATTGTTCTAGGTCAAAATAATCCAAATGTAATTGAAATTCCACTTGCCAATATACACTGAAGTGACAAAAGTCATGGGATAGCAATATGCAAATATACAGATTGTAGTAGTATCGCAGCGAAAAAGTAGAAATGCGCAGTTCGTTTTCCAGAGCTTTCATTTGTGTTCAAGTTATTCATGTGAACAGGTTTTTCGTGATTTCTGGCGGCACGACGAGAATTAACAGACTTTGAACGTGGATGTTAGTTGGAGCTAGACGCATGGGTCGTTTCATTGCGGATATCGTTAGTGAATTCAACATTCCGAGATCCACAGTATCAAGAGTGTGCCGAGAGTATGAAATTTCAGGCATCACATCCCATCATGGACAGCGCAGAGGGCAACCACCTGCACTTAACGACCGAAACCACCGACGTCTGTGTAGAATGGTCATTGTTAATAGACACGCAACACTTCGTCAAATAACTGCAGGAATCAATGTGGGACGTACGAGGGATGTGTCCGATAGGACTGTGCGGCGAAATTTGTCTTCCTTGGGTTATGACAGCCGAAGACCGACTCGAGTGCCGTTACTGACAGCACGACATCGCCTGCAGCGACTGTGAGGGGCCCGACAGGCCCGTGAGCATATCGACTGGTCCCTAGACCAGTGGAAAACCGTGGCGTGGTCAGATGAGTCACGATTTCAGTTGTTACGAGCTGATGGTAGAGTTCGAGTGTGGCGCAGACCCCACGAAGCCATGGACCCAAACTGTCAGCAAGGCACTGTTCAAGCTGGTGGTGGCTGCATAATGGTGTGGGATGTTTTTACATGACATGGACTCAGTCTTCTGGTGCAACTGAACCGATCATTGACTGGAAATGGTTATGTTCAGTTGCTTGCAGATCACTTGCAGCCATTCATGGACTTCACGTACCCACACAACGATGGGATTTTTATGGATGACAATGCGCCATGTCACCGGGCCAGAACTGTTCGCGATTGGTTTGAAGAACATTCCGGACAATTCCAGCGCATGATCTGGCCACCTAGATCGCCCGATATGAATCCCATCGAGCATTTATGGGACATCATCGAAAGGTCCGTTCGTGCCCAAACTCCTGCACCATCCACACTTTCACAATTATGGACGTCTATACAGACAGCATGGCTCAATATTCCTGCAGAGGACTTCCAACGACTTGTGCACTCCATGACACGTCGAGTAGTTGCACTTCGCCGGGAGAAAGGAGGACCGACACGATATTAACAGTCATCCCATGACTTTTGTCACTTTAGTGTATAATTAACAATGTAGGTATTTGATTTTCCTAATTCACTTTATTTCTTTCTTGGGATCTATCTCTTAAAAATTTTTAAAAATTATAAAATTGGAACAAATTGGTTGTCATATTTATCACTATTGATATGCATTAATACAATGCTTTAATTTAATTTTTAAATCCATTAGTCATTTCTTCAAAGGGAAAACGCAAGATAATGCACTGTTGATTGTGGATGACATTCGTTGCTACTTATGCCACGTGATTCCAGCATGACATGAATTGACCCCATTCCATTGAAAAATGGTCAAACCTTAAATAAGCCACTTTTAACACATAATTATCCATCATCGATTACAGCTTATTTAGTCGATAACACAGCATGATCTTTTAAACCAAAATTCACCAAATTCCTTCACGGACTTTGATAATGCAGATTCCTGCCATTCTTCAACATGCCGAAATGCCATCCTGCCTTTTATAATGTCTTAGCGGCCCAAATCGGTTTACCCTTCGAAGAATTAAATTGCAGTGCTTCGAGCATACCACGAGGGAAAAAGAGAAATGAAAATCTTTGGTGGGAGGTAAGGAACTGGGAAGGATGCGGCTTTTGATGGACTTTTGCGGAATAACCTTTGGCAAACAATGTTGATGAAGTTTCTATAAAGTGGAAACAGAGGAAAGATCAAACGCCTAATGTAAATACGATATTAAATGATGTTAATAACCAATAAATCAAATTTGTTAAGCAAAGAATTATTAGTGCTTGATATAGACGCAATTTACATCTTTACTTCGATTATTTTTTCCTCCGAGAAATATTATTAAACTTTGAATCGTTAGGATTCCTTATCATTTAAATAGGTATCATTGACTGACTACTACGACTTGTTTTAGTTTTAGTTTAGTTATATTAACGTCCAGTTTTGAAGCAACACTATGACTATTTTGGGACAGACCTTGTAATTTTGAATCGCGATCAGATGACGAGAACGACACCTGACCATCACTTTTCCAAACTTCCACACCACACCAACGAGAGGACATTTGGCCTCGGTGGATTTAACCCACAACAGATCCACTGACACGGCTGTTCCTTAGTGGAATCGGGTCTCGAACCTGAAACACTCTGGTTCCAAAGACCAGACCTTACCACCAGGCCACCACGGCACACTCCAACCAGCCTGAAGTCACACCGAAACACTTGAATTACTGAACTGCCACAGCAGTAACACTGGTGGGAGCTGTAGTTGACTTCTAATGACCATCACTGGTGTAATATTCCCCTGTCCCATTCCTGATAAGTGGCATTTCCAGTCAGCTGTGTCATCACCTTTTGATACCTTCCATTGTTAAATGCCTCCAGATTGCCAGGATCTTCTTATTGACTAGTGTCGTTGCATCTGGTCATTAGTGATGTCAACTGAAGGACCACACGTGGTGTTCATTGTTTGGGAGGAATTTCTCTCACCTTCAAGGGAAAGGAGTGTCCACCCATCTGGATGCCAAATGTTTCCCATTGTGAAGGAACTATCAGTAACGCGTGTCAGTTACGAGGACTTATCATTGATGGTCATTTCCCATGCCAGACTGGAGCCACAAATGATGGCAATTTGCTAAACAACTTTTGAGCTGTTCAGAGCCTAAGTGGAAGAATGGAAAATGAAAGACGGAGTTTGGACAGTGATAAAATGTGGGATTTACTTTGAAAAGAAAAGGGAAGAGAAGAAGAGACTTTTTGGATTGAGGACTGCATTACGCTACACCTTGGGAGAGCCTTGTTAACTAACAAAGTGTTAGTTTTTGTGGTGTTATTTCTCCGAATCGATGTGGAACTCTTTTCACGACAAACCTTCAACCTTTGACTGATGTGTAAATATCACGAGCTTCCAAATGGTGTAAATAGCAAATATTTTAACCTAGATTAGAACAAATTGCTCTTATGTAAATATATAGCTGTAAATAAACAAATTGTCTGAATATCTAATCTCTTATTTGATCCATCAGGATCAAGACATTACATTTGCCACGGTACAGCACTTTTGTCAGGAAGTACATCCCGCATAGATGGAAGATGTCAGACTCCAACTTTTAATGTAGGTGGCGATAATCTACTATCATATCAGGAGCTTCTCAACCTCAACCATAAGCCCCCGATAAGTGTGACTATTTGAATGGACGTATAAAGATTTGTTGAAGGAAGAATTATATGTTAAATCTTACATTCAATACATAAAATACCACTACAACAACTATACAAAACAAAATTAAACTATAAAATGTGAGCATTTGGCGAGGAAAACAAGTTCTTTGATTCTGAGAAAAAGTTAAAATTGCTTGGAGAAGGGTAAGATTCATTAAATCGATGAAACAAATTATTATGGGTTAGGTATAAGGAAATAGGATCGTTATCCTGTACAAGATTTCTGTTTTAAACTTTGTACATTTGTTTGAGATGATGAGTGGGTTTGATACTGGGAAAAGACGTAGCGAGAGGGCATCTAGGGGCATGATGAAGGGATACCCACTTCTCCGCGACCACAATCATTAAAATTTTTTTAACAGAATCTCAAAATAAACAAATAATTGGTTGCAAAATCGAAACAGTCCCTTATACGAAGAAAGCTCTTATGATAATTTAATAATTTATAATAGATGGGAATACATAAAACCGTTTAAAGCACATAAACGATTATGTATGATGATTGAGTGCTTGCAGCATGACATTAAGCGGTCAGAGGTCATTGGGATGAAACCTCTTTGCAAATGCTTCAATCGGTTCGTAGATATCGTGCGTTAGAAGAAGGATTCATTCTCAAATTGAGGAAAAAGTGAATATTAGTCTCAAAATTATGCTATAAATATTTTTAAGAACAATAATTATTCTATGGTATTGGACATTTATCGTGTTGTAAGGAAATTAAGGAATCATCTATGTAAATACGGAACAAATTCTTAGTTTTATTAATATCCAATAAATTAGTCATTCAAGGAAGTGAAGCCTATTTATTTACTGTACTTCTGGTGATTTCACGATCAATTTACTCATAATTTAGAGTTTTATATGTAAAAAGGATCAAATTGTAAATTACAATAAAATTTTCTGAATGATTTCAGAATGGCGCTTTTGAGTAATCTACACTTTTTAACGATTTTAATTATTTTGAACTTAAAAATACTGATTGTTTTCTAAGTGAAAAGTATATATTTTTTAAATTACTCTATTTCTTATTTATTTTAACTATTCTTGTTTATCAATACTTTTTTATTGCTATTAGGAGAAGGTTCAAAGAATTAAAGTTATGAAGTATTCCTGATTCACATGACTTTAATTTGAACATAAAACAGTTGGAGTATACATATTACATTACTTAAATAAAATAGTGTGCATTATTCCTAAAAATTATTCTCGTATTGATAATTTTGATTAAGTTTTAAAATAATCTTTATATGCAAACTTAATAATTTGAAATATTTGAACAAAAGAAAATAGTACTGATTAAATATAAAAATGTGGTTTTTATCAGTAATGCCCTTAAAGCTTTCTTTTAGATTTTGAATATAAGACCATCTAAAACTATAAATGAATTTGGGGAGAGGGGGATGTGAATTTGGTCTCAGAAAAATTTTATTTGATAATAAGATATATTGATTGGCATTTTCGGAAGAGTTTGAAGAACACTATGCTCAAAAAACTCATAAAAACCATTGAGGTAACCATAATCCACCATCCCCATTAAAAAAAAGAGGTAAGGGAAAACTCCCCTTATATAAAATGCTACTGGAAATAAAGGCAATCAAGCGAAGAAAAACAAATTATCTCAACAATAGAAAGAAATTTCCTTTGGAAATAGTTAGCTTGTCGATCTGTAAAGCCACGAATGGGATTTTTCTTGAAGATACCGAATTACAAAGTCCTTTTACAGAGACAGAAAAAGTTACTTGAGAAGATGAGGACAGTTGTAAAAGTCTGCACCCTTAGGCGAAGGGCGGGCCAGACAAATGTTGAAAACTTTCTTTCTTGGCCCTATAGAGTCAATGAAGACAATTGTGGAACTCGGACTGAAGTGAGAATTAAGAAATAACCAGCGATTTACTGTAATCGCAAAAAGAATATATTTCCACAGAAAAAAGGCTATTATGTGAGCAGTAATGCAGAAGAAAAGATTCGAATTTTTTTTTATTGTTATAATTCTGAAAGCCTACAATCCAGTTGCCGAAAATACCAAAGCCGGATTATTTATGGAAATCTGAAATAGTTATAAATTTTATTTTGGGAGAAATCAGTGCATCTTACATAAGGTAATTTTATATTACATTCTTTTGAATAATTCTAATAAAAATAATTATATTATATCATTTAGCATCCAGTAAACTAAAATAAATATCAAAAAAACTGGCCAGAAGTATAGAGAGTAAAATTGTTGTTTTTATAATTTCTGATAGTTCAGCCATTTAGGAATTTGAATGTTTTTAAATTTTATTTTAATATATTTTAATTGACTATGCATAAATTTAAGTATCTTCCAATCTTTGTACTAAGAAATCGAAGATCATATACTCAAGATTTGCATAATATTTCAGGCCGCAAAGAAAAATTATATATGAATATCCATGATGAATTTCTGGATAAAGACAAGAATCTCAAACAATCTATTCCGACCTGGCTGAAGCACATTGAAAAATCTGAATGACCGGACCACCGCAAAAGCAACATTGACGGAAACTGTGGCTCAGTCCTACGAGCCATCACCGGCCACGGTACAACCCATCCTTTGGGAAGTACATCCATCATCGATGGGAGGAGCCGAACCACATCTTTTTTTACAAACACCAAGGTGGCGAAAGAAACAACCAATCTCCTCATTTCTCATTTACAAGGTACCTCCTCTTGGCAGGGAAGAAGCCATGAACAATAATCCTGATTATTCTTATATTTCTGAAAAACTAGGGATGGATGTAAAAGTTTGTTAAAACAGGATGGACTTATTAGATTTTATGTTCAAAATCATGCGATTCATATGACCTTTTGTGAGTATTATTAAAGGATGTCACCAAAATCAATAGGATCGTGTAATAATCAAAAGGCGGTTAGTGAAAAGGATGTCAAATAATTTAAGATTCGTAATAAGTCTAATTTACTTAAATTAGAGGACGATTTTTCCCAGAGTCATTCATGTGAGCATAAAAGTTAAGATAAGAATATTTTGGAAGATCATGAACGGAGTTATTCAGATACCTATGAGGAAGTACTCTGAAGATAAAACTGCAGACTGTATTGATAATGAAATGCAATGATATTACAGATTCTTAGTTCATAAAATATTAATGCCTTATTACAATTTCTGATCAATTTTATTACCTTATTACAAACTCCCAGTTTGTATTATCATATTGTTTCATTATAATCATTACAAATTTTGAACAATATTATGACATCATTATTACAAAAATTAGTTTGTAATAATGTCCATAACTCCCATAATTCTTTGTTTCGAAATTGAAAGAACACTGATTGCCTCCCATAGTCTAATGAACTTAACAACAAATATATATACCCTCTACAAGGACTGTAGATGTCTTATGAGAGTTTTTGTCCTATTAAGGATAAGTCAAAATATACTCATAACAACTCCTCACTGATAAAAGATTGACTATTATTTTCTAAGCGAATGCCCTTGTATTATTTTATAGTGTCTCAGTTAGTAAGAACTCTATAATATACTTATTATAAAACTAATTTTCTTTAAATTAAATACCCAAAATCTCATTAAAAATTCTGATGATCGTATGTGTTATGTAGTAAAGTAGGATCTCAAATCTTAACAATCCTTCGTTGATAATGAATTAACGCAGATTGAGAATTGAAAATAAATTTTATGGATAATGAATTTATTTAATTTTAGTTCGAATTTGAAATATGGAAAATGTGTTTTTCATTTAAAATTCCTTTTGAGCGAATTAGTAAATGACATTTTAGGTATTTAATATTTCGGATTAAGTGAAATTTGTCGGTTATATTTTTTCAAATGAAATTCAATTAAAATGTAGAAATTAAACTTTTAAATTAAAATCAAAATTGAGTGTTCAAAATTCTATATTCATTTAGTACAGAAAAGACATTGAACTCCTTGTGTAAATATGACGTTCAGAAGCCTGTTAATAAATAAGAAATTATGTTAAACAATTTCCATTCTCTTTGTTACATTTTCATGTCTGTTTGATCTGAATACGTTAAAAATTCTCTGTAACACACATTGGATTGTGGAACTTTAAAATGAAAATTCATGGTTGAAATTGATAAAATTGTAACCACAAATTTGAAAAGCTTATGAAGAAATTAGTTCTCAGGAGCAATAATGATTTTCACAAGAATTTAAATGTAATAAGCCTTTTTGAGTTTAACATCTTTTGTAAATTGCGAATGCAAAGAATCGCTCAAACTACCCCATTACTTGATCTAAAATTACAAGGAGTTGCTTTTTAGATAAAAAGTGCTCAGTAAGAAAGGGTTTTGCAGAATTTTAATCTTATTAAAAGTTAACTTAATCTTCAGCCCTTCAAAGCATATTATTGCAAAGTATCTATTTTTATACAGGTTTAAAGTGCAACAAATTTCTCTTTCAATAATGAACATTTCATAATCGTACAATTTTTTCTTCATCTAAGCTTTGGAAAATTAATTTTCGATAAGATTTATAACAATGAGTTTTATTATTTTAAGGAATTTCATATCGGTTTTATTTTTTCATCAAATCTCTCCTCACCTGCTTTTGCTATGTTATGATAAATAAAAAAGTTGTTTTCTTTGGGTATTAATCTCAAACCAGAATAATTTTCACTTCCGGTTTTAGTAATAACATAACAGCAGATTAGGCAGATGTCTTTTCCCCGTAAATTGCATAAAATAAAGATATTTATTGATAAATTTAATGGCTGCTAAAATTAAGCCAGTCGAAAAAAATAGATTATTCAAGGATTCGAAATATTATCAGACTATGATATTTCGGCAAGAGGTTCGAATATTTTCTTCTTATGAATTCGAATTTTTCTTATTCTTGCGGTTTTTAATTTTGTAAATTGTGTGTTTTTTTTAAAATAAAACTAATTGTTAGAAATGATAATATTGCTTTTTTTTACTTACGCTATCTCGAACTTTTGGATCAGCCCCCGCTTGCAGAAGCATCTTGTATAATTGCTGGCCATCTTTTCTTGACATTGCAGCAGCATAATGCAGTGCAGTGAGCCCATTCTATTTTTATGAAAGAGATATGACACATTGAAATATCTCTCTTAATTAATTAGTTATTTCTGAAAAATTGTAATTCATATAAAGCAAATGTTTGGAATATAATCAACTTAATTAATTAGTTATTTCTAAAAAATGGTAATTCATATAAAGCAAATGTTTTAAATATAATCAACTTAATTAATTAGTTATTTATGAAAAATGGTAATTCATATAAAGCAAATGTTTGAAATATAATCAACTTAATTAATTAGTTATTTCTGAAAAATGGTAATTCATATAAAGCAAATGTTTGAAATATAATCAACTTAATTAATTAGTTATTTCTGAAAAATGATAATTCATATAAGAAAAATGTTTGAAATATAATCATCTTAATTAATTGGTTATTTCTGAAAAATGGTAATTCATATAAAGCAAATGTTTAGAATATACTGGACCTAATCAACTTAATTAATGAAATTAAATTTATATATTTTTTTCAACATATAAAAGAATTTACCTTCCATTTAACAAATATTATTCGTGATCACAATCTCGACCCAAATACAAATAGAAAATAAAATTGAATAAGTAACAAAATTAAATTTTTATCTTTTGCACTACTTATAGGAGAAAGACTTCATTTTTATTCAACAAATATCATTTGCGATCATAATCTTTACTCAAATACAAATAAATAATTAAAAAATCTTTTGGATAGTTAATTAGCAAAACTAAATTTATATCTTTTGCACTTCTTATACAAGAAAGACTTGACTTCCAATCAAAAAAATATTATTCGCAACCTCAATATTCACCCAAATACAAATAAATAAATAAACCTTTAAACAGTTAACTAGCAAAATTAAAATTATATCTTTTGCATAATTTATACGAAAAAGACTTAACTTTCATTCAATAAATATTATTCACGATCACAACTTTCACCCAAATACAAATTAGTAAATAAATAAATAATCTTTTGAACAGTTGATTAGAAAAATAAAATTTGTATCTTTTTCACTGCTTACACAAGAAAGACTTAACTTTTATTCAATAAATATTATTTGTGATTTCAATCATTACACTAGAACTCAATTTTTCATAAGAAACATTTTTCATCAGTAGAAATTTTAATAGCTATCCTTTTTTTATAGTATTTAAATATACATTTGTAGTCAAGTTTTTAATAGAACTGCAAAATATATCTATTTAGATTCTTAATTTTATTATAGTTATAATAATAATATGTTCTCGCCGTAGTTTCAAATCATAAGATAATTTGATTATCGTCTAAATGACAAAATAATATAGTTATTGAAATAAAATTACAATTTTTTCGGCTTTGACATTTAAAAAGTTTAAGTTCAATTATTTTCTTCGAAGACCTAACCATCCCATAAAATCTGAGACAACAAATCTTTTTTTTTATTATCATTTCGTTCGTATCTGCACTTTTATAGTAATTAAGAAGGCTTTTTAGCGGAAAAATTCAAAGAAATTTAATTTGTAAATAAAATAATACCTAATGCATTCATTTATTCGATGTTTTATTAACATTTTTTGATAAAAAAAATTCTAATTGATTTATGAGAAATAAGAAATACTCATAATATTCATTACGCTAAAAGTACCAAAGATGTTAGGAATTCAAAAATAATTTTCATAATGGTAAAAATATCAATCATACTAAAAATTCAAAAGTAATTTTGAAAACTTTTTTAAAAGTAAATAATAATTTTAAAAAAGTTTAAAAAAATATAAGTTGCAAAAATCAAAAAACAATTTTCGCGAATTTTAAAAAGATCATAAACATGGAAATTGCAAAAAATAATTTTAAAAAAAGTTTAAAAATAATATGAACCATCAAAATAAAAATATTTTCAAATAACTGAAAATGAATTATAAGTAGTAAAAATTCAAACATTAACTTTGAAAAAGGCTAAAAAATCTTTATAAACATACAAAATGAAAAGTAAAAAAAAAATTAAATTAAAATATAGATGAGCAGATTTTTGTACTAGTAAAGAATTTTAAAAATAATTCCTTAGAAGAATAAAGTCGGGATATCAAGTGCCTTCTTTGATTCAAATTTGCAGTGATAAAAAATAATATTAATAAAATCGTCCTAAATGGTATAGTAGAACCACAAAATACTTCCAATGATTCCAATAAGTTACAACAAAAAATTATTTACAAATCTTTAAAAAAAATTCAGATAACATATTAAGAATACCTTCATGGAATCAAAGATAAAAAGAAAAAGTTGTGAAGGCTCCTAAATACCTTACTTCTTCGATTCGCCTTCTCTGATTCGAATTTGTGATGACAAAAAATAATATTATTTATAAAAACGCACTAAATGGTATAATAGAACCACAAAATACTTCCAATGATTCCAATAAGTTACAACAAAAAATGATTTACAAATCTTTAAAAAAAAAATTCAGATGACATATTAAGAATACCTTCATCGAATCAAAGATAAGAAGAAAAAGTTGTGAAGGCTCCCAAATACCTTATTTTTTGCATTAATTGTTTCTGGAAATTTTTCAATGAGGAATGCTACAATTTTATTTTTTCTCAACAAAACAGCTTTATGCAGAGGAGTCATCCCCATATGGTCCTTGGCCAGGGCATAGTCTTTTTCATCGAGGTGGTTCTGAAGCTCGTTCAAATCATCGCTGGAAACGGCTGTGTGAATTGCATTGACTCTCTCGACCATTTCTGAGATCTTGTTGGCGATCTCTGATTTATCCTCTTCCTCTGCTGTGTGAGCACGAACCACTTTTTCACCATAACCTTCTATGACAGCTTTCGTCAGCTTCTCTACGTCTTTAGCATTGACCCATTTCCGGATGTTAGCACTGTTTATATCTATCCCTGCAAACAAAGAAAACTTTTATTGTTAAGGAAAGGCATATAGCCATTGACAATACAAAATAATTACTTGAAAAAGGTCCTAAACTCTTGATTTGCGAAGAGATTAACCATCAAACAGGAAAGCAGCATACGCCTGATATACGAATCAGCAGAATAAGACCAAATTGCTAAGATATCATTGCTAATTACCTCCTCCTTTCATTAAGTGTGATTTTCTGAATACCCGTGGCGGATGCTTTGTTCGTTAGAGAAACTCTCCCAGAAGAATTTGTGGAACAGAGAGGTTTTCTAAGAATACTCTGAGGATGTCCCAGCATGAATTTAAGCTATAATGAAACTTAGCATTAATGTAATCAGAAGTAAGCTTAACATTAAAATTACCAAACTGAGCTACCATTGCTGTTTTTGAGGTGGTGAAGACATTTTCTTTTTCTGAAAGAGAAATGCGGACTTTCTAGTATTCCGAAGTAACTGAATAAAATCATCTTAGGAATGAGAGAGTTAAGGATCGCCTTCGACATTATAGCTTGAATTTCGCTTATGAGAGAGTTAATTATGAATTGAAGCAGATATTTCCTTAGTATTATTTTACTTTCACGCACTAAAAATGTATTCAAAATAATTATGCTGCCTTCAGGGAATTCTTTATGGTTTATCACTAAATGTAGTTATATACGAATTTCCACTGTCGCTTTAAGCCTTAACATATAGGTTTCTTTGTCAAAAAGCACAAGTGATTATTTAATTAATCAGAAACATAGTATAATTGAATAATAAAACATGATATAGTGATAATAATTATAATTTGCAAAAAATTATCTTTTATGGAGTTAAGGATAAATATTTTCAAATGTTTACAGTTTTTGTTCAAAGATAATTTGATAAATTTATCTGAATTCTTCTACAGTTTTCTACCAAATACAATAATTTTGGTTTAAGAAATAATTTTTAATGAATTTAATATTTAATATTAATTAATTAATTAAAATTAATTAAATATTTATTTTATGAAAAAATTATTCTTTCTCAATCAGAAATTTGGAAAAATGTGTCTAATATTGCTTGTCACAGTGATTAATAGTAAAATATTCATTTTGTATTAAAATCTAACTATCTCCAATGATCAAGTTGTTGTTGCAAGTACCAGTTATTCTTATTTTGAACTAAATCTCTTGTGCATTATACTGATAGTTCCTTCAGCAAATTATTTTGCACTTTCAAATATCATAGGCAATTGCTCCACTTTAGTAACTTTTCTCTTCTACACTTATATTAACAAAATTCCCTTATAAGGAAAACTGAGTGACACATTCTCGTTTAAAAATGTAACTCTCCAAGTTATCTAATTGCACATTGTCTTGAGTGGAGCAGTAACATCACTTGTTTTACTTCTAAAGTAAATTGCTGTAATTAACAACAAAAAAAACATTACATTTATGAAATTCTCTTTATTTGAGAGGGAGCAAAAGAGTTTTCATTGCTTGTGATTAATAGCAAAATATTCATTTAATGCTAAAAGCTAGCTGTCTTTGGTAATCAGGTTGTTGTTGGAAATGGCAGTTTCCATGACATTTGAATGTTCAAAGTAATTTGCTGAAGAAACTATCAGTATAATGCGCAAGAGATATAATTTAAATTAAGAGAAACTGGCATTTCCAACAACCTGATCACCGAAGACAGCTGGATATTAATACTAAATGAATATTTCACAATTAATTACAAAGACAAGCAATAACTCTTTTACTACTCTCAAATAGAGAGAAATACATAAATATAAGAGTTTTTTTGTTATTGTTCACAGAAATTTCCTTTAGGAATAAGAATACACTTGTATACTCCGCCATAAGGAAAATAGAGTGGCGCGTATTCGTTTGAAAATGTAACTCTCCAAGCCATCTAATTGTATATTGTCTAGAGTGGAGCAGTAACTTTACTTTCTTACTCCTAAAAAAATTGTTGCGAACAACAACAACAAAAACCTTACATTTATGAAAATTTGAAAGGCAGAAAAGAGTTTTCATTGATTTTCTTTACTATTTTTCTCATTTCTAATCGATTCTTTTATACTTTTCAAATCTATCTGTTCGAGATTAAATAAAGGGATTTTGAATAAGAGTTGTTTCCCCTTTTACAAATTTTAAAATAGAATGAATCAAATAACTATTTCTTTCCATGATATTTTCATCATGGAAGAAAATAGTCATCATAGTTTATATTTCATCAATTTAAATCAGTAAACTTTTATCATTAAAAGGAATTAAAGTTAGTACAAAATTGCTTACAAAATTATTTATAATTAGCTGGAAAACCAGAAAAAATATTTTTCCTATCTGAAGATAAGTCTAAAACGAATCTGAGTTCATTTTAATTTACAAAGCTGTACATTTTTAAAATTCCATGACAAAAAAAATCACTGCAAATTCATGTTGAATTTGCATATAATAGACCAGACTATCAAAAAAGAAAGCTACATCTTTTAAGGTGCTTCGTCTGTCGTAGGTTCGGACCATTAATTTATTATACCATGGGAGGAAATAGTCATCATAGTTACATTTCATCAATTTAAATCAATAAAATTTTATCATTAAAAGGAATTAAATTTGGTACAAAATTGCTTACAAAATTATTTATAGTCAGCAAGAAGACCAGAAAAAATATTTTTCTTATCTGGAGATAAGTATTTAAAATGAATCTTTCATTTTAATTTACAAAGCTGTACATTTTTACTAATCCATGACTAAAAAATCATTGCACATTCATATTGAATTTGCATATAATAGACCAGACTATCAAAAAAGAAAGCTCTATCTTTTAAGGTTCTTCGTCTGTCGTAGGTGCGAACCATTCATTTATTATATCATTACATAAGTTTTTGTTAGCTAGTATATACTTGTAGGGATTCTTGACGCCTTGTATTAAAACTTATTATTGATAAGAAGTAGGCGTTTTCTAAGCAGGCGGAGTTGTTTTCTGGCTTTCTGATGAATAGAAGGGGAATGATGATCTTGTTCTTATTTCTTCGATAATAGAAATAGTTCTTCTAAGAACTGTTGGTATTGGCGACGACTTTGTCATCTCTTGATTCTTCTCGGAAGAAACGAAATTCATTATTGTCATTCATTGTAAAAGAATATTTCAGCTATTGGGAAACATTTCTTGCGTAAACTCGAAAAGAAAGAACATTCTTTTTTAAGATGGCTGACAAAAAAAGCAATTTAATCGTGAAGAGTGACATTGCATATCTTAAATTTATTTGTATATGCAGAGGATTCTATCAAACTTAAGGAGATAATATGGAGGAATGAGAATCGCTCTCCAAGAGATGACAATTTTTAAAAAGAAATCTGGAATGGGATTTATCTAGAGCTTAAATGGATGAAATATGCCATCTTTTTTTCTCATGGTATACATGAGTCAATCGTCATTATGTGTGAATATTGACTCATTAAGGAGATTTCCTGATGAAATCTCCATCATGTTGATTTGTGAATAAAACGGAAATGAAGCTTTCTCATTAATGGCCGGGCTCTTAGATATGACTGTTTACGATGTGTACAACGGAATTATATTCATTTAGAAATGTTTTAAAGAATGAAATATGTCCCATTTTTACATGGCATACATGAGTTAAAACCAAAATAAATCTCCATAACTTGAATTTAAAAAAACAATTGGAAATGACTTTTTCTTATAATGATCGCGTTTTCCTAGATGACTGATTTGAGAGTTATATAGAAGGACTTTTAATAAATGAAATATGCCTCATTTTCACTTGGCATATCAGTTAAGACCAAAGGAAAAAATGGGAAATGAACCTTCCTCAAAAGGACCGCATCCTCAGAGATGTTTGTTTTCAAAATAAATGCTGGAATGAGATTTATTTCAAAAGGTTTCAATGTATGAAATATATTCCATTTATACTTGGCATACTTGAGTCAGAACTAAAAGAAATCTCCAATATTTTTTTGAATTTATGAAAAAACTAGAAATGGCTCACCCTTTTTCAAAATGACTGTAGTTTTCGAGATTATCGTTTTCAAATGAAGGCCGGTATATTTATTTAGATGGGCATTAATGGATGAAATATGTCCCATTTTTACATGGCACACATGAGGCGAAACCAAAGAAAATCTCCATAATGTGAATTTGCTAAAAAATTGGAAACAGTTTCTCAAAATGGATGTTGGAATAAACTTAATCAATAAGGACTTTAATGGCTGAAATATGTCCCATCTTTGCATGGCATATATGAGCCAACACTATTGGAAATATCCATAATATGAATTTGTAAAAAGAATGGGAAAATGCTCTTCCTCAAAGTACCTGTGCTATTAGATATGACCGGTTTCAAAATAAGTGTTGGAAAGAGATTCATCTAAAATGGCTTAATGGTTGAAATATATTTCATTTTTACATGGCATACATGAATCAACACCAACAGAAATCTCCATAATGTGAATTTGTCAAAAAATGGGAAATGACCCTTTCTCAAAATGACCATTTCAATGTACAAAGAATTTTCATTTGAATCAAAGAATTTCGAAAATTCTTGCGATCAAATTCGAAATTCGGTTCTCAAAATGTATCAAAAATGAATACTACGTAATCTTAAAGAGACAAAATTTCATTTATTATTTACTGTAGTGAAATCTTTTTAGTTATTGATGTTTTGCGATCTAGGCAATACTAGGCACATGAAACACGAAACAATCTCATGTTTGTTTTTAATTAAATTTATAAAAATTATTTAATGATTTTTGAGCTCATATTAATATATTAAAATAGTGTAAATTTAAATAAATAACTTCAACCTTATACTTACGTCTTGAGAGCTTGTCTTTCTGTAACATAGAGATGAGTTCAATTTCATTTCCACTGTCGTTGCTTTGACTATTCTCCTGAAATAAGTTATCATGTGTTAGTCTTTGTTATTATAATGCAATATATATAATCCAATTAAATATTATTAATCAATTAACTGAAATTTTCAGTTAATTTGACTATTCTCCTGAAATAAGTTATCAGTATGTTAGTCTTTATTATTATAATGCAATAAATATAATCTAATTAATTATTATTAATCAATTAACTAAAAATGTGAATGAAATTAATGAATTAGTCCATTTTCAGTCAATTTGTTGATTTTTTTATGATGAATATTTTTGTCTTAATGTCTTCATCTTTAATATTACAATTTATTCCCTAAATTTAGGCATTTAATCGTGTGATTGAATTATGGAAACAAAACCCATTTTGTTTCTCTGACTACTTAAAACAGTTAATAACAAACAAGTTGCAGAAAGTATTGCACATGTTTGTAAATTTTGGCCGAAATCCTCTGCAAAATCTTCCAATTTTCTGGCAAAGGATCTGGATATTTTTCTAAAATTGAGGACGATTCAAACTTCTGAAGGATTGTAAAATGCAATAATTCACAAACGAATGGAGATAGAAAGATACCTATTGTACAAAGATAAAAACTGGTAGTTTTTTTAGGTATTTGGTATTTTGGGATTTTTTTGCGCAAGAGCCATATCTGGCTAAACTGCGCCATGCATATGGTTAATAGTTAAAAACAAGAACATGAAAATATTCAAAGGTCAACTGTAGGTTCGAAAATATGTGCTAAAACATGGTAAAATTCGCAAAATTGCATATAATTGCATCTATAACTACCTAGATCCTAGTCTAAACATCAGAAAAAAGTTGATAACAAATAAAAGTACATTTATTGGAAGAGTATTTTGAAAGTGAAGTTAAACGATGGTTTACAGTTGTCAAAGCAATGCGTTACTAACATGCCCAGAATAACAATTTAAAAATCGTCGCTTAAAAAGAGACCAACTACTTCATTTTTGCGATTTAAAAAAAAAGATTTGATTTCTCTTTAAAAGTAACGACTATTTCGGATTTGCTTTTCTACACTTGGTATAGATATATGAAGGCATTTTCATACCAAATCGAAAAAAAAAAATCCTTATTGATTAAAAATTTCTTGAAACAGGAAGTTTTGAATGCTCCGACATCATTAACTTTCCATATATGCATGTACGTGTTTGAAATAATAATTAAAAAAACCTGTTCTGACAAGTCAAAGAAATGATACTTTTTTCTAGTTCTGGGCAAAATCGGCATAATTCATTTACCTTTCAAACACTGTAAAATTTATTTTGAACAATTTAACACATTTCAAAGTGCAATGAAAAAGTATTCTACGTAGCAGAAAAATTTTAGTCAGTTAAAAATTAAACGCCATATGTTTTTTTTATTAGAAAAACTCTTTTTTTTAGGTTAAAAATGTATTGATATATTCAAACTCATCCGTTTAAAAATCAGTGTGTGAATGTACTAAAGAGAAACGATTACGCATGCAAAATACAGCTTACATATGTAGCTATACAAATTTAATTACATATATTTATTACAACTATCCATATTTTATGAACTTTATACTTTGTTTTACTAGTTAGTGTCTGCTGGTTAAAGAGACTGCCATACATCCAAGAATCTTTGAGCCAGACAGACTTGATCGATGTGTTAGTGAAACTTTTATTATCAGAACCAAAGGGGTGCAATTATTTTATTTTTCTTTATATGATTGGAATCCTTTAAAAGAGAAAACTAAGTGAACTGATGCACCTGGTTTAAGAAAAGTTTGGTCCGCTTTTATCGATCGATGTAGACTGTTTCATCCAGTTCAAAGAAGAAACTTTCTTTTAATTTCTTTTTGTACTAAGACAATATTTAATAGTTTTTTTCTACTTCAGTATGGTTTATAAAAAATGTATTTTACCCGTAAACAAAATCAAGAGGTTTCCGATCTGCGTGTTTTTCCCTTACTACATACTTTAATGTGATTTTTTTTATATCTATTGGGAGTACAAATTAATTCGGTCCGTTTTCAATAGATGGCTCTGGCTGATTTGTTTACTGAATAATGATAGATGTTTGTGGCTTTGTTAGAAAGGTTTGACCTTTGTCAACCATATTCAGTCAACGAAGCTTCGAGTTTTATACAACAACATTGGTTTTCTGAGCATTCAATATGTCAAGTTTTGTGCTAAATAAACAACATTTGCGGGAAGTTTTGATTTTCTTTTTTAATTGGAAGAAAAGTGCCACTGAAGCGCATCGATCGCTTGTGGAAGTTTATGGTGAATCTGCGCCATCTGATAAATCATGTAGAGAGTGATTTCGACGCTTCAAAAGTGATGATTTTAGTGTCGAAGACAAGGAGCGCCCGGGCCAGCCGAAAAAGTTCGAAGACACCGAATTGGAGGAATTGCTCGATCAAGATCCGTGCCAAACGCAACAAGAGCTTGGAGGATCTTTGGGAGTCACTCAGCAAGCAATTTCCGTGCGCTTAAAAAACATGTGGCAATTGGCATTAAAAAACATGTGGCAAACGACAATTGCCCCATGTGGCAATTGTCGTTAAAAATTACTTGGAAACGTTGAAATGGGAGGTCCTACCCCACCCGCCGTATTCGCCAGACATTGCCCCTTCTGATTATTGGTTGTTCCGACGGATGCATCACGATTTGGCTGGTCACCGCTTCACTTCTTTCGAAGAAATTCAAGAATGGCTCGATTCATGGTTTGCGTCCAGAGAGGACTCATTTTTCAGAGATGGAATCCGAAAATTGCCAGAAAGGTGGACAAAAGTTGTGGCTACCGATGGACAATACTTTCAATAACATGTTTTTTCATTTTGATAATAAATAAAATGTTTTTTTAACGAAAAAAAACGGACCCAATTAATTTGTGCTCCCAATATAAGCATAGAATTTTGTAAGTGGTTTTTAACTATCTTCCTAATGTGTAAGAGCTGTGCATTTTCAGCAACAATACAAGGATTCATCATGTTCAAACTTTCTCTTAATTTCTTTTTGTACTAAGACAATATTTAATAGTTTTTTTTTCTACTTCAGTTTGGCTTATAAAATTTTGATAGTAAAAAAATGCATATTACCCATAAACAAAATCAAGAGCTTTCAGGTCTGCATGTTTTTCCCTTACTACATACTTAAATGTAATTTTTTTTCTATCTATAAGCATGGGGTTTTGTAAGTGGTTTTTAGCTGTCTTCCGAATGTGTAAAAACTCTGAAATTCGGCACAACTGTGCATTTCCAGCAACAATACAATGTTTTATTGTTTTTGGAATTTCATCTCCATTGAAAAGCGTAATTTTATGCAATTCACAGCTAATAATAACACAAAATAATAAAATTAATTTCAAAAAAATCCTTATAAAATGTGGTTAAAATCATACTAATGAATTCTAAAACCCAAAGTAATCTGTTAATATTCTAAAAAATAATATTTCAAACTCTCGAAGTCAAACGAAAATTGTGAATGTTTAGACATTGAAACGACTTGATGATAAAATTAATCCACACGAAAAATTTTCTTTAAATATTAAAATATATTCCGAATGTGATTAAAATTTCAATTTTTTATCATATATTTTAGTCAGTTTATAGACTCCATGATGTCAATATTGGATTTTCCTCTTTAAATCCATAAGTCACCAAGTCAACATTTTTCATTTCTTATATTTACTTTGAAAGCATATCATTCATTTTACAAAATAAGGAATTCTACAATAACTTAATGGTAATATATAATTTTGAGAAAGAAAGGTTACAGGTTCAAATCCCGATTCCTTTAAAGAACTTTCGAGTATGTGGATATGGTGCACGCATGTCATCGATGCCAAATATATGCATATACCTAGCATGGTGTAGAAACTTGAATTGGACTGCCCTTTTCATCTAACAGAGATTCAAAACAACCCACTTGTTACTTCAAAATGGATCATTATCTATACTTATATTAAAACTCAATGTGTGTGCGTCTGCGTACGTGTGTGTGTTGGCACTCTACAGGCCAGACCGTTCGACCTACAGCAACCAAATTTGGTACACGTATACCTTGGAGGTCGGGAATGTGCACCTCGGAGCCGTTTTTTTAAATTTTTAATTAAAATTTGAATTAATTAAAATTTATGCAACATTTCGATGTTTTTCCGCTATAACTTGTGAAAATATTATCGCACAAACATGATTTTTACATCAATTTAAAGATTAAAAAAATTAGCTTTCTAATGGTATATGTGTTTTAATGTAGAACTTAAGCTTCTATTTTTAACTAATTTTTAAAGAGATATTTTAACCATGTTTTTTAGCACGTGACTGGATAAAATAAAACAATGACGGAAGATCAAATAAAAAAAACTATCATTGCAAATTAAATCTAAAGAAATGCAACTTTTAGTACGTGACTGGATAAAATAAAAGAAACATAAAATGTGATGTTTTCTTTAAAAAATGCACGGCAAAGGATTCTATGATCTTTTGCAATATTTAAATCATTAATTCAATAAATTATCTTTATTTATACAGGATATGCGTTCAAATTCCGGTGAAATGGCCAATTTGTAAAATATTATTAATAGGTATATATTTATTATTTAATACTATTGATTTGATCTAAATGAAGTAAATAATTACATTTTATGTAGCTTGAGTCCAACAATGCATTTATGAATAATGAGTTTTAGATTTCTTCATACTTTGCTCTGTGAGCCATATTTTACAAAATATTTTTATTAATATTTTAAATAAAAGTTGCTACATCAATCAATCTTCTAAATAAATAGTTAAAACTGACTGATTTATAAAATTAAAGAATGTTATTAGGAAAACGTGTTCTTTTAGAGTTTTTCGTCAATCATCATAAAGAAAATATTAATTTCAGGCCAATTAATGCCCGGAATTACTTCAACGTTAATGAATATGTGATTTAATTGAAAATTTTAGAACCCATTAGTCATGGCGAACCAGCTGGTCGCCAAAGTCGGCTAGTATTAAATAAACTAATATTTCATCATTTGACTTAAAAAGAAAGTTTTCACAAATTCGCAAAATTTAAACTTCTGGTATACAAACTATATTTTTGGAATAAAAACTTATTTCCTAACAAATTCAAAATTTTCAACACATTTAATTGAATTTTATGGGATTTCATTATCAATAAACCATACTTTTGATTTAAGAACAAAAATAGGAAGTTTGACTAAAGAAAAAGAAGTTCCCGGTATTCGTTCCAAGTAACCTCAAAAATAAAAGAGGATCAAATGATATATCGAAAAGGATTGTGCGAAAACATTCTTGAGAAGAGTGAAAAAGATGATATTATTCTTTATATCCTTTGAGGGTATAAAGAATCACGCCAGATACTTATTTCATTTTTCTAAGAAATAACGATTTGGTATAAACAAAATAAAATACGTGGCTAAAGAAAGTTTTCTTTTTTTATGAAGATTCTTTGTGAAACGATAGATTTATTTATTTACAATAATTTTTCCGATTGAAGTAGCAAACAATTTACTAGTGATAATAATTAATTGCAAATTATCACTTAAGAATCAGCACATTTCAATAGTAGAAAAATTAATATAATATCTTAATTAGGAATTATGAAAAGATTCAAATTGATAAAAGAAGAAATTTTCAAAACAAATGGAGATAATTACAAGTTTATAGAATATACTTTTAATTTTTTGATGAATTATAATCCTTATTATTATTTTTCGCATTTGGAATTGTAAATTAAAAATAATTGGATATATTTTCTTATCATCAAAATACTTATACAACTTTAAGAAGTAGCTAACAGAAATCTTTTTTGAAGAAATGTTTTAGTACACGATTGAGGTTTTAAAAAGCTCTGAGAAGAAATATCACTTGAGTTCCTGTAATAAATTTAACAAATTTTAAAATGCTACAGGAAATTAAGAATGGTAGAAAAGATTCAAACAGATAAAAGAACTCCTTATCAAAACAAATGGAAATAACTTCAGTTTTATTAAATAAATTTTTATTTGTATATATATAACGCTTAGTATTATTATTCAGATTTAGAATCATTAATTGAAAATAATTTCATATACTGCAATATCATAAAACATTCATGCAACTTTAACCAAGAACTAATAGAAATCTTTTTAGAAGTGTTTTAGTACACAATAAGTGCTTTTCAAACCTCTGAGAAGAAACATAATTTGAGTTCCTGTAGTAAATTCAACAAAGAAAACTAAATAACTGAACTGCAGCAACAGCAGCTTTGGAACGTGGGTGAGAACTCAAATTGAGCCCTCAGACCATCACCGGCCACGGTACAACCTTCCCTGAAGGAAGTAAGTTCAGTCATCGGTGGGAGGAGCCAGATGCCCCACCTGTTCATGTACGCAATAGGGGGGCGATATCCAATCACCATACTGGAAGTTTTTGATCCTCTTTTCGAGTTACCCAGAGGGGGGAGAGGTTAATTTTAAAAAAGACTAACCTTCTAACTTGTGAGAAATTACCCGTTTCGTTTATTAAATTTCCTGAATATTTTGAAATTCGATTATTATTAATGTTTTTCAATATTTTTCCTAAAAAGAATATTCTCAAAAAATACACTTATTTAGCTAATATCATTTTCATATTTGGTAAAATACCATTTTAACAATTTTTTGCGCAGTTTTAATTCTTATTTTACCTTCTTAAACATATTATTTATTTTAAACATGAAGAGGAAATCATATTAAAGTGATGATTTTAAACGAATCGACTTAAATTTAATCCGAAGAAATTTTTGCAAAATTAAGGAATGGTAAATACCTCAGTCGCTCAAAAAATCGAACTAATTGGGGGAAAAAATCGCTCTAATGAATGTAAAGGCATAATTAAGTCTCATTAGTATTCACGTTGTACAATTATCTTGATTAGGTAAATTGTGAGATTTCTCAATGAATAGCAATTATGTGTTTAGGCGAATCGGTAGAATGTATCAAGCAAAGATTTATTTTTAAGAAAAGCAAATAAATTACTTTACATTTTAAAATAATATCTTCATCTCTAAATCTCATTTGATATCAGTCCAGTTTCGGTATAGATACAGATGGATTTTACTAAAAATAAAATTACTCCATATCAGATATAAAATGAAAAAAAAAATATTCTGTTGGATATGGAATATAAAGAGTGTAATGAATATAAATAGAGAACCACTAAATTATTGAAAAAAATCGATATATTCACAGAAAAAATGTACAACAAAAAATAAATATGTGTTGCAAAAAGGACACAATGGACGAAACATCTTACAATATAAAATACAAAAGATTATAGGCAAACATTGAGTTTTGTGTGAAATACAAAGATAAGAAATTTTTATGGGAAATTAAAATGAAGATTTAACTCTGAGCGATTTATTTAATGTAGTAAAAGCTCTTTATTCGCGGGGTATATGTTCCATAAATATACCGCGAATACAGAAACCAAGAATACGGAATGGTCATTTATATGGGATTATAGGGGATACTTTCCTAGGTGACAAAATAATAAAAAAAATACATAACAAAATCAATTTAATTGAAGTTTTTGAACATTTTGAATAACTACTTTAAGGTTTCGGCAATGGTTTGAAGAACTTTTTCATTTTTTCTTGCTTGGCAGTTTTCAAAAGCTCCTTCCATTCAGACTGATAAGTAGCAATCGCATTAGCAGTTTGCCTCTTAAAAATAAGACTTCGTTCCATAGACGGATCAATGTTCATAAAGAAATCGCAAAGCTCATTTGCCATTCTCAAACCTTCACTAAGATTTTTCAAATGAAATGTCTGAAGAATGTCAATGGACTGTGAATTTAACATTTCCTCCAAGTCGGTTTCAGTTAAATCTTCATCTTGCGATTCAAACAATTCCTGAAAGTCACTTGATTCTATCTGTTCGAACTCATCTCGTCCTATTCCACTCGTGATTTCGGCTATGTTTGCAGTTAGCATTTAACAACATACTTTTGACAAAGTTGTAATAAGATTTATTTTACTTTTTTTATTAGTAAATTGGACGGCATTTACAAAGGATATTGGGTTGGATACCTACTGGAATCCTTTTATGTATGTACTTATTAGATCCGCGAATAAAGAAATTTTTAGCCTCGAATACAGAAATTGGGTCGAATTTTTTTAAATCCGTGAATAGTGAAAGCGCGAATAAGGAGCTTTTACTGTATATTATATATATAAACTCACACACTGGGCGAAAGATGAAAAAAGCTATAATTCTTAACACTGGATTGCCTAAGGCAGTCATTTTAACTGCTTTTCAATTTCAGTTAGAAAAACAATTGTGTTTATAATGATGCAGCTTCTTAGAATTTTGTGACTTTTTGTACAACATATTAATGCGTTTATTAATCATTGTAGTTTTCTCCCTCACTCTTTCATTTCCGGTATATATATGTGTTATATCTGTATTGCGTAAAAGCAGTCATTTTAACTATTTAGAAAATGTTAAATAATCAAATGATTTTTATTATTGAATTGAGTAAATTCTTATATGAAATCGGAGCCAATCTGATTGTATGAAATCAGATCGGCTCCGATTTCGTATAATTTCGTATATATATTTTTTGATTACCGTCACTTGTTCGTTACTTGTCATTCGAATCTTTATGCCAGGCCTGCCATCAGAAAATGAGGACCCACAAACATCAAATACAACATATTCTAACAAACGAAAATTTTGTCAAGTACGACCTTGCAACAAAAACAAAGCAAATAACATATGTGAAAAATTTCAAAGGTATGTTTGCGGAAGATGTACACATAAAGAGATTTTAACTTACATTTGCTTAAAAAGTACAAACAATGAATAAATTATTTTTTGTTCCAAATGAAGTAAATTTTTGTATTGTTAATACTTACTAATAACTTGCTATATGACTGTAAATAGTATAAGGAATATTAAAAATTAATTTTAAACAAATTTCTTTACACATTAGTTATTCTTTCACAATGCAGTCATTTTGATTGTTTTGGGGCAATATAGGTATATACTAAGTCTCCGTCTTTCTAGTGTTAACATTTCTAATATATACTGTGAGATTCTAAAATTATAAAGTGAATTTTAAATGTAGGGCAGGCATGTAAAAATATTTCTTCCCCAAACACATCGCGGAGATTCTTAGAGAAGGCTGGTTGAAGGTTAAGGAAAGAAACAAAATTTCAATAGAGAAAGAAATCAGTTCAATGTAATCAGGTTCAAAAGAATAATACACAGAGGGGATAAAAATCATCGAATACCTCTTAATAACGTGCCGAACCACTTTTTTCGCTTAAGACGGTTATGTCCATCATGCATTCCACCTTTAATCCTACGATTATTTCATGCAGTATGCTATGAACACTGACAATTCTACCCCCACATTTGGATCTCGGTCAATAAATGCCGACAGTCTTCCACTGTGTTATCCATGGTTGGATGCTATGCTTGAAATTAAATATTTTTAGTGCATTCTTTATACTGTGAATCTCGGAATGTTGGATTCCCTAACGATTTCAAGAAAGAAATATCCATTCCGCGTTCAAAATCTATAAAGTCCCGCCATTCAACTATAATCACAATAGAAATATTTTCACACGAATCGCTTGAATATAAATGAAAACTCTACGACTTTACTACCCCTTTATACATTTTAAATTCTATTTTACTGATGTTTCTATATCAGCGTATTGTAATCCCATGCTTTTAGTTACCTTACCTTAAATATTTATTGCACAGTATACGAAATAAATAGCATCATTGCAAATCAGATAACAATGAAAAGTGGGTAAAGTATCTATAACAAATAAGTAAAATGCTCAAAGCAAATACTAAGTGTTGAAATGACGTGATTACAAAAACAACACAATTCACATTCATGCAACTATACTGTTATAATATCATATATATGAATTCCATTAAAACTTATTTGAGTATTTTATTTTATTTTTGGCATCCTTCATATCCTTTTCTTTTGTAAAACTTAGAGTAAAATAGATTATTGTAGGCGTTGTCCCTGAAAATTTGCGTTTCCACGTACTATTATAAAAAAAAAGAATTGTTTTCTATATGCCTAATATATCCTTGTGTCCTATGATTTAAGAATTTTCTTTGTGCAGTCAATTGGTGTAACGTAATTTTTTTGCATTTTCAAAAATATAATTCAATAAAAGAAAAAACAGAAATAAATATGTCTCATTAACAATAGACGATAAGATTTTTTGTCACTAAACATACTTTGATAAACTTATTCTCCTTGATGATAAATGATATTTACTCATGTTAAACTTTTAACATGATTTCGTAAATAAATTGATTATGTTAATCTTAGATAAATTAATTTTCCCTCGGTAATAGAAAGAAAATATACCAAGAACTTCCCAACATTTAATTTTCCCGCTCTTTTGAAATAAAGCTGCAATGAACTTTTGAGAATCATTAAACAAGATAAATTTTCAAAAATAACGAACAAATTTAAAGAAGTGTATAAGAATCATGCTGCTTTCCTACGTTAAAACTAGGAGTTAAGTCAAGCTAGTTAAAGCTGTTTACAGTAGCTAAATGCCTGTCATTATTTTATACGTAGAAACGATTCATATAACCCAAGATCCGTGTTATTGAAAAGACTTCAGCTAAGCTTTTCGTAAATTCTGAATTCCCAGAAATTTCTAATAACGCTTAGAGAGATTTAGAAAGTGTCTTAATTCCGAAAATAGGAGGAAGTACTTAGAAATTGGGAAAAGAAAAACTTACTTTAGTGGAATCATTAGTGTCTTCGGACTGAGGGTTACTTGAATTCCCGTTACTTGGCGGGGGAGTTTCTAGAAGAGGAAAACAACATGTTATTTTAAAAATAATTCTGGAAAAATCGATATTATGTTTCTATAAAGTAAAAAAATAGTTTGAAACATATTTATTAATCACGCTACTTTAATACTTTCCTGACGCGTTGAATTAGGAATGTACTTTTTTAAAACTGTAGACAGGATATTGTAAAAAGTGTTTATAGATAATTAAATCAAATAAATAGTGTGTGAAATGGCAATACTTATTGAAATTCAAGACCATTAGTACAATAAGAATATCATTAATCTAATTTTTTATACCTTCATTTTGCCTTCTGAATTGTTTTAGTGGCAATTTCTGGCATATTTCTATTATTACAACAGAAACATAAAAGTTTCTGTAAGCATAAGTATAAGCAATAAATGTCAAATAAACAATTTAAAGAAAAGAATTTGTATTATATTTTATTTAATTTTCATTGAAGACCATTTAACCTCTGAGGGACACCTCAAACATGAGATTGAAAAATATTTAAAAATTTCATTAGATCAATACTTTTCTGAAGAGTTGAATTAGGAATATATTTTTCTTTAAATTGTAGGCATGATATTGAAGAAAGCATTTATAGACAATTAAACCAAAAAATTAGTGAGTGAAAATGTCAGTATTCATCACAATTCAAGAGCTGTAATATAAAGAAAATATCATTTATCTCACTATTTATTTATTTTTGTTCTCTGTAGTGTTTCAGTGCATATTACTGAATATCACTACAGAAACCTAAAAATTTCTATAAGCATATGCGATAAATGTCAAATACACAAATGCATTATCTTAAGCATAGAATTCGCATTATTTATTTATTTAATATCATTTAACCTCTAAAGGTCATCTCAAATACGAGATGAAAAGTCGCCGAGTAAGTAAAATTGCTTTTCAAAAAAGTATAGTAATGATGGTATGAGTCAGTTTAACAGACTTATCGTCGATGAATCGGCGTATATCTTCTTGCATACAGTCGACCACCCCGCCACCACTGAACGTAGCAGTATCGACAGGATTTGCTGTGGCCGATTGCTGAGAATCGGCGTATATCTGTTTGAAAATTCACATACATGCCATTTATAACTATACACTAACTAGAGATTTTGAATTAACAAGTCTAGGTGTGCTGATTCTCCGGAAACTATAGCAAGGTGGGGGTGTAGTCTTAATAGTTATTCAAATCTTTGTGTATAGCATTTATAAAATTCTTAACTGCGAGTAAAAACAAATAATAAATGTAACAAATCTAACAAGAATTAATTTAATTAAAATATCATTAATCTGCTCTTTAATAATAGTTTGCTTTTGCTTTTATTATTTCGCAATTTCACCAAGGCGAGCACAATTATCTAAGAATGCTATTTGGGCTTTAATTGATAATTCACATCTCAATTATATTCATCTTTGTAATTATAAAATACTAGCCGCCTTTGGCGACCAGCTAGTTCACCATGAGTAATGCGTTCTAACATTTTCAATTAAATCACATATTCATTAGCCTTGAAGTCATTCCAGGCATTGATTGGCTTGAAATTAATATTTTCTTTAAGATGATGGATTTAAAGTTCTAAAAGAACACGTTTTCCTAATAATATTCTTTAGTTTTATAAAAGTGAGTTTTAATTATTGATTTAGAAGACTGATTGATGTAGCAACTTTTATTTAAAATATTAATAAAAATATTTTGTAAAATATGGCTCACAGAGCAAAGTATGAGGAAATGTAAAACTCATTATTCATAAATGCATTGTTTAACTCAAGCTACATAAAATGTAATTATTTACATTTAGATCAAATTAATAGTATTAAACAATGTATATGCCTATTAATAATATTTTACAAATTGGCCATTGGACCGGAATTTGAATGCACATCCTGTATAAATAAAGATAATTTATTCAATTAATGATTTAAATATTGGGAACGATTATAGAAACCTTTGCTTTGCATTTATTTTTAAAGAAAATATCACATTTTATATTTTTTTTTCTTTTATCCAGTCACGTGTAAACAAAAAAACATGGTGAAAATATTTCTTTAAAATTTTTTTAAAAATAGAAGCTGAAGTTATACGTTAAAACACTGATATTATTAGAAAGCTAATTTTTTTATCTTTAAATTGATGTAAAAATCATGTTTTTCGATAATATTTTCGGAAATTATAGCGGAAAAACGTCAAAATTTCGCTTAAATTTTAATTAATTCAAATTCTAATTAAAACTTTGAAAAAAGGACTTTCCCGACTTTCAAGGTATACATGTACCAAATTTGGTAGCTGTAGGTTCAACGGTCTGGCCTGTAGAGCGCCAACACACACACAGATTGAGCTTTATTGTAAGTATAGATAAAGAATTGGATACTCACGCCGTACGGGTGACTTTCCTTTTATTCGACTCGCAGTGTTGGCTAAATAATTAGCATTTACTTTGTGACACCTTTTTATTACTTCTTCAAGATTCAAATGTTCCGGGTATTGAGAGTAATAATCAGCAGTTTTTCCTTTCTGCAAAAAGAAGGACATATTACTTTATTAAAATAAATAAATATTCAACTGTCGAAAGTGAAATTTCAGTTAAACATTTAATGTGAAAATGGATAAAGAGACATTATAAAGATGTAAATACTGCAAACTTTAATAAAATTTGAAAATATTACAGAGGGCCATACATTTAAGGAGTCGTGAATAGAAAATTTTGTAATACAAGAGAAGCAATCAGCTATAATGCATAGATAATCGATGTTTAATACCTTTCTTGGATAAAATATTATTATCTTTAGGAGAAAAAACATCAAATTGAAAAAATGTGAGTAATATTTTGTGTCTTTTGCTGGATGGAATACAGTTTCTGATGTAGGTACAAGTGAAAAGGTAATTCCAGTAGCAAACAATAATCTATGATGCACAGGTAATCGTCGTATAATACCATTCTTGAATGCAAAATTATTTTTTTTAATTTATGGTAAAACCTCAGATTGAAGATATGTGAGTAATAATTTGTCCCTAATACTAGTTGTAATACAGAAGTTGATGTAGGAACAAGTGAAATGGTGTTACGAGTAGGTTAGAAATTATAACTGATGAATGAGAATACAACTTAATTTCATTGATTCCCAGTTTCAAACGTTTTTTTTTTTTTTTTTTGTCTTTTAAAGCAGAAAATGAATTCAAAAATATTGCATCTGAGACCCTTTCCAAAATTATCTGAAAAGAAATAGTGATACAAAATTATAATATTATTTGCCTACGCAATGAGTCTAATAAGGGAGGAAGATATTTTTCCATGTAATTCTGGTGGATGTTATATCAATGAGTCTTGATGACCATTGGGAGACAAAAATAAATATTCTCGAATATATAGGAAGTTTAGAGACATCAGTATTAGGATTCGAGATTCATAGTATCTTATCGGATATTCAATGCCCTGTTACAAAAAGTTAGAAAAATATAACCAGCGAAGAGAGTGAATTCTCTGTTTGGAATGTACCTGAGATGAAAGTTCTCTAGCGACAATCTATTGTACTGTGTTATTATTCTGTACTGTTTGTGTGTACGTTGTTAATTTCTGTAAACACTGACTAGTGTACGCTTCGACTGTTTTACATCGATTGCCTCGCATATTTCTTGGAATAAAGCATTGTTATCAGTCATCGATCTGGTTGGATTTCTCATCATACAACCACTGCAAGGAATTTATGCAACAATATCAGCGCCTCTGGCTCGCCCTTTGAGAAGTGAAGGTCAAATAATGTTAACCTATAGGCAGTCTCTCTCCTATCAATGCGAAGATAATTTTCGCATTACCATTTCGATTACACATAGAAGAGAAGGGAGGAATTAAACTGACGAAATATGAATTGTTGTCCTCATCTAAGACAAATCTCATTCCAACTTTTAATTCCACTGAAGATCTATCAGCATTGGTCATAAAATTTTAAGAAATTCAAACTTAAAGAGGAAAAAAAATGTATAAATTATACAAAGATGATAAAAACAGAAAGAAAATCATTTTGTTAAAATCCTTATATACTGAACAGTTTGGTAAACTAAGCAGTGACATATAGGTAAAATTCAGTTGAGAAAATTTCTTTTTACTGTAATAAGAAAAAACTCAAAATAACTATTAAAAATCAATTAATTATATTTAAAATAACTATATAGTTACATTTTCCTGGAAATTGTCTTTAAATTTTATACTAATTGTATAAACTTTTTTTTAATAAAATATTTTTTCCTTTCTCCCTAAAGTAAAATATACAATATTAATAATATGCTATTCTTTTTAAAATTTCGTGAAGGTTTTTTTGCAATTGAGAAAAATACAAATTAATTTGTAAGATTTAAAAAAAAACAATCTTCCCTAAAAATTTTTAAAAAAATATATTCATTGCAATTTATTACTAAGTAAAATACTTGAACTTTATGTTTAAAAAAATTGTACTATGTCAATGAAATTTGAAACGAATTTCAACAAAATTGAAGCGTATATGGAATAAAAAAATATCACTAATTGAAAACAATAAAGAATGTCTTTTCAGGGCAAGTATCAGGTTTCAATAAAAAAGATTTCTGACTTGCGTTTAATTAAGAAAATGGTTTATGCATTAAAACTCACCTTTAGCTCAAAATAATTTAAGTTAAATTGAAGTTTTTACAACAAACAGATAATTTTATTTTTGTTTGAATGAACGAAAATGAAAATATATTATTGGTAGAATAACATTGGCATTCCAAATTATCAATCGTGAAACAAGTAAAAATTTATTTTTAATTAATTTAAATTATGTGAATAAAATTAATTAATTTTAATATGTTTTTTTTTTAGAAATTGGAAGTTTTTTAATATAGGAACGCATCAAAATTTCCTGTATGATATTCCCATGTGCATACAGCAATATTAGATTGTATGCAAAAATGATGTTGAATTCAAATTTCCTTTTTGTAAAAAAGTAATAATTTTTCCCCATAAGTAAAACAGGTTATCATGTGAAGAAAAAAAAGCTTGATAATTTTTTTTATAAATGTCTAAATTAAAAATTTTTTTTCCATAAAATAATATCTGTATGATAGTATAAAATTAAAAGATAAAAACTTATGAGGTGAAAACAAAATTACAAATGACTAACATAAGATATATTTTTTTCTACTTTGTCATGATAAAAAGGCTTATTTTTAAATTTCATATGAAAACAATTGAAAATAAATTTTTTCCATTACTTAAATAAATTTTTCCTATACGTTTAATCATGAATATATTTTTCAAACAATCAGTATGAATAATTTCAGCGTTTCTGAAACGTCATGGAATTGTGATTAAATTTTCCTATCAACTTTTGAAGTTCCATTTTTTTCCAATATTAAAGACAATAAAAAATTTAAAAAAAACTTACATAATAATAATATTTTTCTAATGAATAATTCCCAAAATAACAAAAAGAATTTCATTATTTTGTAAGAAAGTAAGTCCGAAAATGATTTTTATGGTGTCTTTTTAATAACACAAAACTGAGAAAAAACACATGAATTATGAATGCATGGGAATAAAAATGCAATGAAGTGTGGTAGAAGTCGAAAGCAGTCAGTGCTTTATAACATACAGGAAATACAGTCAACGACTCATCATATAAGAGTGAAGTGAGTTTTATTTGGATCACGAAATTAAAATATTTAAAAAATGAAAACATTACTTTTGATAAAGGACTAAGCAATTCCACTTAAATCACACTAAAAATATTTGCAAATCATCAATAACTTTCACAATGACTCCAATGTATTGTGACATTGTGCAGTTCTTATTTTCTAAATTACTGTATCCAATGTATTGTAGCATAATAATAATCCCTTGTGACATATTGATTTCCATGTATTGTGATTCTAACATATTACAATGCTAATGTGTTTTTGTTTTCTAAATTAGTGTAACATTAGTGTGTATTGGGGCATAATAATAACCCATTACGATATATTGATTCCAATGTATTGTGGTACATTCTTTGTGATTCTAATATATTGCAATTCTAATACGTAACTATTTTCTAAACTAATGAAAACTATGTATTGTGGCATAATTGTAGTACATTGTGACATATAATTTGTAATTATAATGTATTGTGACATTTTTAAATGTACAATAATACATGCTAGATTTGATATACATATATTTTTGCGGGCATATTTTTCGATATTTTGGGTCTTAAAAAGTGGTGTTTGGGGCACATTCCATGCATTAAAACCATGAATCCTCATTTTTCAGAGTTTATGCATTCATGAATACATAAAATGCTAAATTTTTATTCCAGCTGAAACAGAACAATATATTATAAATAGAATTTTATGTTGATAACGAAAACTTAATTTTGCTGCCTATGAGCAATTTATGAGCTTTTCCTTAATTAATCGTATCATTTCTTAAATAAAATTTCTTTGAACTATGTAAAGAATACACAAAAGATTAAATTTTTAAAATTTTTGAAACACGTATTATCTTTTGAAAATGTGAAAATGTTTTAAAGAATTTATTACTTAAATTTTAGTCATTTTCTAACATTATTGCTACATAGTAACTATGGTTATTCTCTCTTCAATAAATCTTTAGTGTCTTCCAATACAAGAACTGCAAAGAAATAAAAAGAAAAATTCTAAGTAGCCTGTTTTTTGTAGTATCATTCAGTCAAAAAGATCTGACATTTTTCAAACAGAAATTTCGCGGCAAAAAAGTGAATTTTTTTTTCAAAGTATTCTTTTGAATTTTTGTATTTATATTTTTTAAAGATTCCTTTGAGAAAAAAGACAAATAATATAACGAGAACCAAAATTTTCATTTCAAAATGTCATCTTAAAACATTCACTACTTTTTAATACCAATGCATAATTAATTTCTTTTAGTTTCCTTTTCAACACTTCCTGTGAATTTTTAGTGTGATGGAAGTAAAAAAATAGCACTTTGTTTGGGAAGAGTTTCTTGACAAAGTAATGTGAGAAACTGTAAAAAAACAAACAAAAAATGCACATTTTTCTTTAAAGAAAAAGGAATTCCTTATTTCCTTGAATCTATGAATATATAAAAACCTTCAGTTTTTGTAAAATTTTACGTACGTTGTCGTAGATTCCTTTATTTGCACCAGCTTCTATTAAAATTCCGTACATGTTCTTATTGTCTTTTAAGGCGGCAGCATAATGGAGAGCTGTGCGTCCTTCCTAAAAAGAAAGCTTGTTAATAAATATACACGAATATTTATGCACATTCAAATATTTATTGAATAAAACAACATTCTTAGAAGCATTGCAGAAAAATCTTTCTATTTCCATTCATTATATTCCCATTTTAAGAATTTTCTGGATATATGCAAACGAACAAATATTGATGCAAATACTGATACACTTGAAACACATTTTCTATTATCTTAAAAACTACTAGCATGTAAAGATAATTCCTGTTTTTGTACTTTGTATTTTGTTTCAGCTATATGAAAATTATATTTAAGATATTGAAACTGTTTTCAGATATTCACATAATATTTGCTTTGCTTTAACTTGTATGCCTAATTAAAGAAAGGTAAAAGACTCTGTTATCGACTTTAAAGAAGTCAATAAAGCGCAAAATATTCCGCGTTTTTTGCATTAAAAAATATTGATTAAGTATTAGGTTCTCCCTTAAGTTTTTTATTTCTAATATATGAAATGAATACACAGTATTTACTGTTTAAGATTTTATTTATTTTGTTGTATAAGAAAACTTTTGAGCTATTACTTTCTTCCAGTTTGGTGGAAGCATCATTAGACATTCTTCTCCAAATTGCGTTTTGGACAAGAAATAATCCTTGAGCTGCGCTTTATTTCGCTGGTGAATTTATTAGCGCTTATCACGAAGAAAACATTTAAGGACAGAAAGAAGCAATAATCAGATGAAGCGAGATCTGGAAAGCATGCTGGATCCAATAAAACATCCCTATCAAACTATAAGAGCTTCTTTGTTACGACCAATACAGTACCAATATATAATATCAACCATAATCTCATCAAATGGACAAAAAAAAACTTTTTTTGAGTTTAGTCCCGTTTTACGATAGTGGAAGGCCTATTGTTCTTACACCAAGTACGCTTTCAACGCACGTTTTCATATTGAATCCAAGTTTAGTCTCCAGTGACAAGCCGCTTTAAAAACGAATCCTTCTCGAGATGAGAAAGAAAATTTTGGAACACCCTAATAAATTGTGTTTTGGACAAGAAATAATCCTCAAGCTGTGCCTTTATTTCGCTGGGGGATTTAAAGCGTTTATCGCGAAGAAAACATTTTAAGGACATGAAGAAGCAATAATCAGATGAAGCGAGATCTGGAAAGCATGCAGAATCCAATAAAACCTCCCTATCAAACTGTAAGAACTTCTCAGTTACGACTAATACAGTATGTGATTGCTCATTGACATGATGAAAAACAACGCCTCCGTTTTTTATTTCTTGCCAGGGTTTTTTTTTTTTTTTGCTCTCGCAGCTTTCTATTGATCCAAATGAGGACAGTATTTCGTAGAATTTATTGCTCCACTTTTAGGATTTAGATGATAGAAATTCACATCTTTCCAATCCCACCAAATGGACAAAAGAACTTTTTTGGGGCATAGTCCCGTTCCGCGATAGTTGAAGGCCTATTGTTCTTACACTTTCTATGTACATTTTCATATTGAATCCAAGTTTAATCTCCAGTGACAATCCGATTTTAAAACTAATCCTTTCGCGAGATGAGAAAGAAAATTTTAGGACAATCTAATAAATTGTTTTGAACAAGAAATAATCCTTGAGCTGCGCTTTATTTCGCTGGTGGATTTGAAGCACTTATCGTGAAGAAAATATTTTAAGGACAGGAAGAAGCAATAATCAAATGAAGTGAGATCTAGAAAGTAGGCAGAATCTAATAAAACATCCTATCAAACTGTAAGAACTTCTCTGTTACGACTAATACAGTATGTGATTGCTCATTGACATGATGAAAAACAACGCCTCCACTGTTTATTTATTCTGGACAGTTTTTTTTTTTTTTTTTTTTTTTTTTGCTCTGGCAGCTTTCTATTGATCCAAATGAGGACAGCATTTCGTAGAATTTATTGCTCCACTTTTAGGATTTAGATGATAGAAATTCACATCTTTCCAATCCCACCAAATGGACAAAAGAACTTTTTTGGGGCATAGTCCCGTTCCGCGATAGTTGAAGGTCTATTGTTCTTACACCTTCTATGTACATTTTTATATTAAATCCAAGTTTAGTTTCCAGTGACAAACCATTTTAAAAACGCTTCCTTTCACGACATGAAAAAGAAACATTTGGGACACCCTAATAAAAATTAATTTAGCGTACATTGACATTTTAAGGAAGGTAGGCGTGATTAAATATTAACTATCAGCAAAGCCAGATTATTAATGAGTTAGTTTATTAATGAGAATTAACTAGTTTATGTTTATTAATTATGTTAATTGCATAATGTGTACTTCCTTTTCCTTCAATAGTACAACGCATTTATAACCAATTAATTATATTTGTTTAGAGCCTTCGATGACTTCTAAAAAGTCTCCACCTCCAGAATACAAATTTGAGAGATTCATGCTCAATAGTTGATAAGAAGATGTATATTAAGACATTTGTACTCATAGTAAAAAAAGTCATTGAGTAGAAGCTGAGAGAATTGAGTACATGCTGTTGTATTATGCTAGTAATCAATCAACGCCTCAATTTACAGCATTCTAATTCAGTACCTTTCTAGGGATGTAAATCAAATGTTCATCCTTTGATTCATACATTTTCTGTATGATTTTAACTAACTTCTTATCTGGTTTCAAAGCTCAAAAAAGTATATTCGAGAGACAACATTAGATATATATATTGAGGACTTAAATTTAGCTCATAAATTAATAAATCATTAAGATGGGTTTATTACATAGCTTATATTTTGTCAAATGTTGTATAAAAAATATCTAAATCTTTTCATTGCCTTCTTCCCTTTTAGTGAAATAAAAAATTATCATGAAAAACGGTTGTCGAAGTTTTAATTGTTTAGCTTAATATATTTCAAGTATTCTTGATTAATTCCTATGTTCCCTAAAGTTTTAGTTATATTTCCTTAAAATTTCCTCTAATTTTCCAATGTTTCCTAACATTTCTTCCTATTTCCCAACCATTTAAATTAAAAAATTATAAGTCGAATAAAATTAATTTGTAACTTCAATATTCTTAAATCTAAACCAAAAAATTAATCTTAATCTAAACCAAAATGACCCTTATTTCACAGCTCTATTTATTCTTATTTTATTCGCTTTCTTTGAATCCAATAATAATTTTTTTCATAATAGCTTCTGAAACAATCTATTTCCATAACACTAAATAAATGTATATTATTATTATCCATAGATACATGTCGCTGTTCTATTCTTTCTTTGATACAAGATTGAACTCACGCTTTTCCTACGTAATGAATAAATATTAATTCGGAATGAGTCAGCATAAAGATATTGCCGCAAATACCAATGCTACATATTCCCCAAAAGTTAAACATTCCTCCCAATCCAAGCCAATCATTCCTGAAACATTCAAAATATTCTCTTCTGTCGTTGGCTAATACTTTCTCAAAAACTAAAACCTCTCCAAACAGTTGTTCGCAGCGACACGGCCAACAAGGCATTTAGGTTACATCGCCTTGTTGACAATAATATTCACAGGCTAATAACATATCCTTGCTATCATATTTAACCGAAACATATGTGAGTGCAGTAAATATGTCCTGGCATATAATCGATGGCGCTGTGCGTGTGTACGTAATTATTTCTCCTCTCGCTGCCTGTGTTAGTTTCCATTTCCCGGAACTGACGCCTAAGGCAGGAAACTATTAGGAGTTGTTTCGTTCCTCTAGTACGAGACATTCTTTACTCTTTATATTAGGAAGATCACTCCACATATGTAATCCTTTTTGGACGAAGGAAGAAAATTTGTTCCCAGTTAGTAGAAGTAATTCGAGTTAGGAATAAAACCATCTTGCTTCAGGGTGATTTTTTCTAATTGGGAAGAATAATTGATGTTAGAGATTATCACTGAGGTGGTGGTGGAGTAATAAATAAAACAGGGAGATTCAATTTATTCTGTACCTACGCGAAATGAAATTCTAAATAAGATTAAATATGTTAATGAAAAAGTATTATTAATCTTAAAAACAGAAGTTTTTCATTGTGTTCTCCAGATTATTAGAATCATACAAATAATTTGAAAGAATAATTTGTTAAAAGGGATAGTAAAATTATTTTTTTTGAACAAAAGTTCATATTCATACCCATTCCTTCACTTTTGTTTAAACTGAATAGTCAGATGAATGCAATGGTAAAATTTGATTATTGATCATTCACAAATTACTTTTTGTATTAGAATTTTGAAATTTTTGCATTTTTGTATTCATGACGAAAATATCTTATTTCAATAATTATAGATCAATTAATCGATTGAAGTAATTAAAATTTGAATTGGTACCCCTAGTGACACGTAGTAGCTAGATTTCAAACAACTAGCTGATCTCAGCAGAGAATCTGTGTACATTCTGTACTTAGAAATTCAAAAATATTACATATATTTATTATTATATAAAATATTATTATTATCTAAATTTTATCATAACATTTTTATTATTTTATTTTATATTCTATTAAAATATATTATGAAAATTATACATCTTATAAATCGTGAAAATATAGTAGGTTGTTTTGAATATCTGTTCACCTCGATTTACGAATAATTATGATTTGCTTCTCACTGACTTAGTCTATTTCAACGTAAATTGAGCATTCTCCCGTTTAAGATATCTGCTTCCTTGGTACTGCTTCTAAATAATATCTTAAGGATCATTTCATTCTCAATTTCCTTCATAAGCTGGTCTTTTTTAAATCTAACGTAAAAATTATTGCAATTCTACTTCGTAAATTCATTTTTTTCCCTCCAAAAAAGTTATTTAACACTAATATGCATTTGAAACTATGCCTGGCAGATTGTTGACAATGACAGAAGAAAAATATTACACTTTTTAATCATTACAAGTTTTTTTAAAATTGATTTAAAGTGTTTAAAGTGTAGAGTTCCTTATTGATCTCAGACAATGCCAAGCTTCCAGTCTTCTAAAAAATAAATAATTAAAACAAAGAAATATAAATTTAAAGATGGAAAAGTCGTTAATCATTATAGTAGTTTATCATTATGGTTAAACTTTGATCAGTAAAGTTTAAAGTGTGTAGCTCCTTGCTGATCTCAGACAATGTCAAAGTTCCCTGTCTTCTAAAAATAAATAACAAAAACAATGAATTATAAATTTAAAGATGGAAAAGTAGTTAATCATTTTGGTAGCGTACTTCCCCTTTTTATTAAAAATGATTAAATAATGAATAAATGAAAATACAATATATTCCTTTATTCTAAAAATAAATGATAAAAGCATTGAACGATAAATATGGAAATGGAAAAGTAATTAATAATTATGTGAACGTATTTCCACTTATTATTAATATGATCATAGCATGCTTTCAAAAGCTGTTCTGTATGTATAAGATGCTTCGCTATTTTGTTATTTTATAAGCTGTTTTGCTATTGTATTATCAATATAATAAAAATTATAATTTGTATGTTTATTATATTGATGATCAACGTAGCTGGTTTTTGCAGAAAAACAGGTTACATTCCTTTTAAATAGGACACTACTTCTTACTTTATTATGTTATGTTATATATATATATATATATATATATATAATGTAAAGGTTTAAATTTTTTGATGCAGATTACAGTTCGAAGACATTAAAGATTTTTTTTTTCATTTTAAAGTTTATTTTATTATTCAGTAGACACGTCGAAAAACGGGTAAAAATTAATTTTCTTTCGTGTTATATAGCTTATTTTGAGAGAAAATTTCATACTCCAATATATTATAAGGATTCTCATAGGGATTTCTGAACATGTGACTTTCAAAGCAGGGGAAACACAGGGATCTTTTTATAAAATTATTTGCCTAGTTCAGCGACTTTTATTAATCACTTTCAGCGTGGGAATCGCTGACTAAAGAACTTTACAAAGCATTTCTTGAATTACATAATTAAGTAGATAACGTGGAATCTGATCAGTAAATAAGAGAATATTTAAGAATGACTTTGATAAGGGCAAAATTAAGATGAAACATTAGAAATTAATCTAGATTTAAATTAAATATTAAAATATCATCATTGTTACGGATCCGTCGGGTTCTTTTTTTTACCTCGTATAGTGAGTGTGTATGTTGTTAGAGATGAGATGATGATGAGCACACTGACAATGATCAGTCCTTCAGTAGAAGACACGACGTAGACGTTTATTTACAGGACGAAGACAGGACAGCACACAGACAAATATTTACAACACTATTATGTTCAGGAGATAACTATAAACGGCTGAGACAAACACACAGAACAGCCCACTGCAGATAGTAGTCCACAGGCAGAAATTCCGTAGTGACAATGTCCACATCTCACAAAGCGACCAGACAGGATTCAGCAGGAGAGGAAATCTTTAAGGGATTCCTTTCTACGCTCACGTAGGTCTCTTTGGAACGGGCTGAAATTATTTTTCTGTTTCTTCTTCCTTTCGCCGTTGACTCACTACTTCGCACAACGGGACTACTCCTCAGTTCAGGACAACTCCGTTCCTGATGACGACACATCGGGCTACGATACACGACGCAGGCTTCGTCAGTATACGCTGCACAGCAGTCCTCCGTTCAGGACTCCTCAGCTCAAGACCTCTCTTTTAAGTCTTCTCGATCAATTCCGCCGCGCTTTCTGTCTTCTTCGTTGAACACCAGGCCATAGTACTTCGGTTTGATTCCTCTTCAGGTCTTCTTTCCTTTTTCTTCGCTGCTCAGCTTCGACTTGACTAACACCACAGCCGCCTGCCTTATATAGTGATGGAAGGCGGGGCCAAACATATTCTGGACCAACCAGAAGCATTCTGGATGTATCTCGGCCCCTAATGGACGGATCGGGAAAATTCTTGATGTTTCGGGTACTTTCAATTTTGTCGCTGACGTGGCCAAATTCGTTGCTAAGTCGCCAAGCCTTGGGACTTCTGACGTCACACCCATTCACTATCTAATACATCGTACTGTAAATCTCTCTTCCTTACGATGACAGTAACAGAGCGGGAAAGCAAAACTACACGTTCGTAACATTATATATATTTCATATCGAAGAAAACTTAATAGCATTACCAGAATGAAATTCCGAATCTTTTAAGACACTAGATTATTCATGTACACTTTAACATAAGAAAATTTTGAGTAAGAATCGTTACTCACCATATCAATGGCATTCAGGGTTTCCGGGAACTGTTGACTTACGAAATGTGCTATTTTATAATGCCCAAACCACACAGCTTTGTGCAGTGGCGTAGCTCCAAGCTGATCTCTGGCCATCGCAAGTTTCCTGTTTTCTAAAAGAATGACAACATGCTCTAGCTGGTCCCTCATCACCGCTCTGTGGACATCATAAATACGTTCCTGAAAGAGAAACAAAATTAGCTTGGCACTTATAAATATGGGAAGCAAATATACAGGGTTTGCAGCTTTTAATATTTATAGATTCAGATAAAGCATGCAAGACGAGTATTTTGATATACAACATGCGGGGTTCCCCGAATATAGCGTCATAGTCAAAATATCTCAAGTACAGTAAAAGCCCCGGTCTTCCTTCATTCGCGTTCTCACTATTCGCGGATTAAAAAAATGCGATCCAATTCCTATATTCGCGACTAAAAATTTCCTTATTCGCGGATCTAATAAGTACATACATAATAATAAAAGGATTCCAATAGGTATCCAACCCAATATCCTTTGAAAATGCCGTCAAATGGACTTATAAAAAAAGTAAATTAGATCTTATCACAAGTTTGTCTAAAGCATGTTGTTAAATGCAAACTGCAAACATAGCTGAAATCGCGAATGGAATACGACGAAATGGTTCCGAAAAGATAGAATCAAGCGACATTCAGGAATTGCTTGAATCGCAAGGTGAAAATTTGACTGAAACCGACTTGGAGGAAATGTTAAATTCACAGCCCATTGAAGAGGAGGCTTCAACAAGCACTGGAAACGTGACATTTAATTTGAAAAATCTTAGTGAAGGTTTAAGAATGGCAAATGAGCTTTGAGATTTCTTTATGAACATTGATCCGTCTATGGAACAAAGTCTTATTTTTAAGAGGCAGATTGCTAATGCGACTGCTGCATATCAGTCTGAATTGAAGGAGCTTTTAAAAACTGCCAAGCAAGAGAAAATGACACAATTCTTCAAACCATTGCCGAAACCTTAAGATACTTAATCAAAATGTTCAAAAACTTCAATTAAATTGATTTTTTTATGTATTGTTTTATTTCGTCACCTAGGAGCGTATTCCTATAATCCCATATAAATTACCATTCCGTATTCATGGTTTCTGTATTTGCGGTATATTTATGGAACATATATCACGCGAATAAAGAGCTTTTACTATACTATAAATCTACAAATATTAGACGCATTCCTTATGGGACACTTAGTAAATTAGAAAGTACACCCTGTACAGTTCTTCAATCGTCATTCTTTCTGGGGTAATTCAACAATTTAGCAACCCCCTTTTTTGATGTCTTACGAAATCGAAAATTTATAAGATGATAAAGTTAAATCCAATCATATATAAATTCGATTTGGAAACTATATACAGCAAACTTTAATGAAATTTTTTGAAATATCACAATTTTTCTATTCTATTTTCTTATGAATATTGACAGGTAAGGTATCCCCAAATAATGTCGTCAAAGCTGCTAATACTTTTATTCAGCTCTGTATGAGTATCTTATATGTAACTTAAAATTTTACAACAGAGGGACACTTTTAAAAAAAAAGAACTACTTTGATACAAAGGTTTTTTACCAGATTTACAATTGTGGCGTAAATCTATGAATCCAATTTCATCCGCTTAACTAGTTTCATTAGTTGAATTAATGTCTCCACAGACAGACCTAATTTCAAACAGTGGAAGTATTTTCATATTTTCAATAATAAAGAAGCTATTCCATCTTCCTATGTATGAGAATTATGGATCTTACCCAATGCCTTGATTTGCGCGAGAGCTTTAATTTTATTGCACTTGGTGGAAATGTGACAATACAAGCACACGTACTTCTTCCAAATTATATAAAAACTAGCCGCCTTTGGCAACCAGCTGGTTCGCCATGAGTAATGGGTTCTAAAATTTTCAATTAAATCACATATTCATTAGCCTTGAAGTAATTCCGAGCATTGATTGGCCTGAAATTAATATTTTCTTTAAGAGGATGGTCGGAAAGTTATAAAAGAACACGTTTTCCTAATAATATTCTTTAAATTTATAAATTAGTCAGTTTTAATTATTGGTTATGCTTCCAAAATATTAAAATGTTTTTTTCGGTGTTGTTGCCAAAATATTAAATGTTTTTTTAATGAAAGCGAAAAAAAATTATTGAATTATGATACAGATATTGCAAACGATGATAGAAATATGCCATTAGGTCGGGATTTCAATGCATATTCTGTCTAAATTCAATCAGGTTTACCGTAAATAAAGAAGATTTATTGAATTAATCATTTAGATATTGCAAAATCATAGAAGCCTTTGCCTTGTATTTATTTTTTTAGAAAGTATCACTTTTTATATTTATGTTATTTTATCCAGTCTCGTGTTGAAAGTTGTATTTCTTTAGATTTGATTTGCGATGATAATTGTTTTTTTTAAATCTGAAGTTCCATCATTCTTTTATTTTATCCAGTCACGTGATAAAAACATGGTTAAAATATTTCTTTAAAAATTCGTTAAAAATAGAAGCTTACATTATAAATTAAAAAAACTGATACCGTTAGAAAGCTAATTTTTTTAATCTTTAACTTGATGTAAAAATCATGTTTGTGCGATAATATTTTCGGAAGTTATAGCGGAAAAACGTCAAAATTTCGCTTAAATTTCAATTAATTCTAATTCTAATTAAAAATTCGAAAAAAGGGCTCCGAGGTGCACATTCCCAACCTCCAAGGTATACATGTACCAAATTTGGTAGCTTTAGGTCCAACGGTCTGGCTTGTAGAGCGCCAACACACACACACACACACACACACACATTGAGCTTTATTATAAGTATAGATTATGGATCTTGCCTAATGTCGGGATTACCGAGAGAGCTTCAATTTGTGCTGCACTTGGTGGAAATGTGCCAATACAAACACGCGTACTTCTCCTTTCGACCCTCACATAGAGTAACAAAGTCACATACGAGTGATATGTGCTTAATAGCATAAGAAATAATGATTGAAACGACTGGATGTGTTCTCCTTTCAACTTTCTTATATGCATGAACAATAAGGCGCAAGCGACGCGAACATTTCAAGCGATTGACCTATAATTTGGTTCAGATCTACAATAATAGAAGTAAGATCATATACCGTATTTCATTTATTTAAATCGTTGCACTTTTGAATTCCATGTTTAGATGCACTCCAATTAACAGATGAACAAACTGCTAGCCTATTGACATGTTTGTTTGGAAATCTAATTCCCATTTATTCTCTAGGTGATAACATTTTGCACTAAATTTTATCTATATAGTTTTTGAACTATTGTATTTGCTTGCATTCAGAGAAAGCCAACTTCCTGAGGTTGGATTGCATAAGATAGATCTACCATTGCGCAATAAAGACCATTCATCAGCCTAGTTCCAAACTTATTTGAATTAACGTGTTCATGCTCAGCCACAATTATTGCATTTTCTAGAATCTTCATTCTTATCAATAAAAGTAGTCAAATTTACCATCAAATTGCCAAATGATTACCAGGCCTGTCGATAAGATTAGGAATCATTTACCTGACATCAATTAAGAATATCTGTAAATCTTTCTTCCTAATAATAAGGCTAACACATCAGAGAAACTATTTTATAGATTCCTGAAGGAATGGAAATATAGACACATATTCTGTGTATTTTTTAAGCAAAATCCTGCACATGCTGTCAAGATTCTTTTTCATACATAAGGCATAAAATTCCCACTTGTGAACTGCTGTAGAGTTTCATGGCAATGGACTCTCAGATTAAACACTCAACATGAATTCTTTCTTCCTAATAATTCACAAATCAATGAATGTAATTGAAAGGCTGAGAAAACAGGATACCTTTCAGAACAAAAGCTCCATCAAAAGAACCATTACCGTACTTTATTAGTATTATGAAACATTCATGCTTATATTTCATTATAAAAATTGCATTTTATTTTTGTAGATTTTTCGATCACAGTAGTATCAAACTTCCTAAATTTTATTTAAAATAACTGCACCACGTATCACGATATACACTTATATATTTCACAGTAAAAATGATAAATCGGTGATTCTATAAAATTACGGTGATTATACATAATCACCACTAAATTTGGTAAAAATGATAAATCATTTTATATTTATCAAATTTACCGGTTAGTTTATAAAATCATCATTACGAGTTGTTTATTTTATAAACTAACCGGTAAATTTGATAAATATGAAACAATCTATCATAGTAAATTTGATAAATATGAAACAATCTATCATAGTAAATTTGATAAATATGAAACAATCTATCATATTTACCAAATTCAGTGGTGATTATAAACAAAATAAAATTACCTGTGATTATATATAATCACCACTGAATTTGGTTATAAACCCATTACGAGTTGGGGATTTTATACACAAACCGGTAAATTTGATAAATATGAAATGATTTATCATATTTACCAAATTCAGTGGTGATTATGTATAATCACCGGTAATTTTTATATAATCATCGAATTTATTACTTTTACCGTAACATATATAATATTCTAATTTTGATAATTTTCCATTATTTTCTGACAAAAAATCCATACTTCATTGGTACTTGATAACAAGTAAGGGAATAAACAACTTATATTAATTATCAACAACTTAATTTTTTTAACATCATTGAAATTTTGGAAAATAGGCTTGTTCATAAGTATTGAAATATAATAATTAAATTTTAATGGTCGCTTCGAGAAAATGAATTAAATAATTAATTTCTCAATAATTAAATTATGAAAATAGATCTTTATTTTCTCCTGGTTTAATCTGTTAATCATCTACTTTACTTGGATTAATTTTTTTTCAACATTTTCCAGAATTCTGCTAGTATGACCTAGCAACAGTTTTCCTTATAAATTCCTTCCTTCAAAAATGTATTGTTGTTATAAATTGAATGTAAAACTCTTTTTGAAAAATCTATTGAATAAAATAAACTAATTATTCAGAAATAATAAAAAAATGAAACGTTTTCGGAAATATTTTTAATGTTTCGCTGTTGGTTAGCAAATTTCTTATTTAAAATCGTCTGCAACTATTTCATTATTTACTAAATTTAGGAAAGAATTTAAAAAATAAAAATCGCATACATATAAAATTTATACAATTGAAAAAAAATTTGTTTTTTAAAAGGATATAAAAGTATTCCTTTTGAAATAAATTTTCTAAGTTACGGCGGAACATGTCTCATCATTCTAATAAATTTCTAAATAATATTTAATTAAATTTTACACTTTGAAATGTTGATATTTTTCCTTCTCCTGCCTTAAATTAATGAATGTGCAAAATATAAATGAATTCAATTCAATTCAATTGTTTTGGAAGAGATATGAGGCATGCATGTTTGGATATTTCACAATTACTCGTATTTCTGTTACCACTGGGAAAAAATGTTATAAATCAAGTTTTAAAGGAAAATAAGTGGAGTTTCTGCAATTAAAAAAGGGAGATAAATTAAGAATTCTCGCTCAAATAAGATATTTTTGCTTCTATGATTCTTAATTATATGAGGCTATATTAAAATTTTATTCTATTATTCAAACATTCTTTTAGGGAGCAAGCTTTAATAGTATGACTAATTATTTTAAATTTAATGATTTCTTATAATGCTATAAAGTAAAATTATACAATAGTGTGGAACAAAAATATTTATTTTCTTTTTAATCTAGTATAAGTTCGAGTTTTTGTATGAAAAGGTCAAATAAATTTAATGGTAAATTTTATGCCGTATAGATAAAAAGCTTTTAAATTCTTAAAATATTTTGTTCTATTTTATCCTCTTTCACTAATTTCTTAAGGCACAATTAAACCCCGGGTAAAATGCTTGTATTATCTGTTTTTTTTAATTAATAGAACAAAGGATCTTTTTGTGTTGGAATAATGTATTCTGAGGCCATAAGATATTAATTATAAGACACAAACAACCAAATAATCCTTAATGCAGAAAGAAAATATGTTGTTTTATAATCTGTAACTTATTGATTTGTTATATTATTAACTGACCGAAACTTACAAGTATTGATTTTCAAATTCAGTTCTTTCTATGGTAAGTCAAATTTGAACTTTATATGCAGGGTGATTCATAAAGAAATATTCATTTTAATGCACTATAAAGTAAGAACAATGTAAAATACTATAATTTACTTGGAATGGAAATGTATGGGATATTTTAAGGTTTGTTAGAGACAGTCACAGATGTTTTATACATGACTTTTTTGTCATACAAGAGACGGACATTCATTTCTGCCGAAGCACGTGTTAAGTTATATAAATCAAGTCCACCTATAATGGCTGTGATACGTTGTTTCACCTTCCCTGGATCAACAGGAAAAGGAGGTACGAATAACTTGTAGAAAATTAAAGAAATGCATACGAAATTCAAATTATTACAAGAAATTTCACAAAATGACGCAGAAACGTCACTGACATTATGTAAGTCCTGATAAACAAGAAAACAGAAAAACTCAGAGTTAGTGATGAAAAACAAGAACGATTTTCAGCAAATTCGATTGGCTCTTCAGTATTACACGAAAATACTAGTAAAACAGCTGTTGTTCACATTAATTTGACAGCTGCATTCTTAATATGTGATGACACATGAACATCCGACAGAACAGCTGCAACAAAAGATAATGCTGTTTTCAAGGACGTGGATTAAATAAACATTTCTGCCAAAAGTTAGCATAAATAAGCAAAAAAAAAAAAAAAAAAAAATTAGACGAAAGATATCAAAAAACTGAAAAACAGTGCATTTAAGACAGTCAGGACAATAAGAGAATCGAAAATAAAGGGATTGATTTCCGATGAAAAAAATCAGGACTATTATTCAAAAAAGGAATAAACTCTTACAAAATAGCTACTAAGAAAGAATACTATTTACAAATAAAAGACTTAAAGAGTTTTGGTGATGTAACATCAATTCCCGATACAAGAAACGACATTTCGGACAGCCTAATTGAGTTTTAAAGACCTAACAAACGGGCTGTGAACTTTAACTTGACCGGATGCAATAGAAACATTAAAAATACTGGAATCACTAATGGTTTGAATCCGTTGTTGAAAAACGAAATAGGAAGATCACTGTAATGGGTCGTTTCCTTATTCCATAGCAACGTATTTTTTGTTAATCGAATGGTAAACTAAAGGCCTCATTGCATTTAAAGGAGAGGGAGATAGATAAGAAATAGATAAGCCTATCGTGTGCTTCCAGTGATATCTTTTTTTGCTTGTTACAAATAAACTTGCCTCCTTAGAAAATGTAAACGTTTTAAGTACAGATTATGTTTAATGTTGTGCTGTATTAAGGGGGAAAATGTCACTAGCTTTATCTTTGAAAAAGCTTGGAAAATTTTCTAATTGTTTACGTCTTACATTTGAAATTTGAGTAATTTCTTAGTACGTGGCAACTAAAAATCCCTAACCAACCGCAAAGTTAGATAAGCATTCTGTAAAAATTGTACAAATATGTTTTGTTATGAGTGTATTAAAAAAAATTGGTTTGGGCTAGTTTCTAAAAGTAAGAACAAAAAGTAGAAGTAATATTAAAACATTTATAATTCTTTAAATCAGTTAGGACCTTTCAGATTATATTGATATAATATAACCTTGAAATTATGGAACTTTTAATGAAAAAATATGTTTTGCACCGATTCTAAGGAAAAAACATGTTTTGCACTGATTTTTTTACTTTAAATAATGGATTAAAAATATCAAAATCAATATGTTGTGGAATTTAATAATTATCTTCCTGAAGATTTAATGGAGACCTTGGTAACATACAGACCTTCAATGGAGTGATTAAACTTATAATTGAATCATTTTGTCTCTGCCTATCTACCTTCTTCACGAAATTTTCTTTATTAATTGTTATACTTCATAATTAATTTTATTGTCAGGAATTTAAATGACTCAATTAATCTTATTTTACATAAATTACAGTTACAGGACTTAAGAAAGCCCATAAATGGATTTTTAAAAAGGGGCAAAGAATTACCATAAAAACTATTTTATAGTATATATAGTATTTTGAGTTTGATATTTCTATCCGAGGCCAACAATTTAATGCAGGGGAGAAGTAACATCTTCATTTGAGGGTAACGTGATAAAGCGTTTTGGGTCTCTTGCCGGTTTTATCTCGTAGTGTATAAAGTTTTTTTAAGAATCTGTTAAGTAATTTGCTACTAAAAGAGTGCATTGAAAATATCAGTTTTAATTTTAATCGCCTTTATCGTTAACTTCCTATCCAGATAATGTGGATTTTATTAAATAACTACAGAATAAAATATTTAGGCGCAGTTTATTCACTCCAAAAAAATGTAGAGAGAAGAATTTTTTTTATCAGTCATAAAAATGTCGTCTTTTATTTTCTTTCAACTTAAGAAACCCTATAAATTGATTTTTTTAAATGACAAAAAATTACCCTAAAACTATTTTATACTATATATAATATTTTAAATTGGATATTTTTATCCGAGGTCAACAATTTAATGCAGGGGAGGGAGAGAAATGACACCTTCATTTGAGGGTACGCGATAAAATCTTTTTAGGCCTCCTGCCGGTTTTATCTCGTAGTATATAAAGTTTTTAGTAACCTATTAAGTAATTAACTGCTAAAAGAGTAAGTACATCGAAAATAATAGTTTTAATTTTTATCACCTTTATCGTTAACTTCCAATCCAGATAATGTGGATATGATCAAATATGAATCAAATATTAGGATAGTGAATCAAATATTCAAGTGCAGTTTTTTTCCCTCCAAAAAATGTCGGGAGAAGAAATTTTTTATCAGTCACAAAAAAGTTATCTTATATTTTCCTTCCGTTAGAAACTGCTCTTATACAGACAAAAAACCTTTTATGAATGTGAAATGTAGTTATATTTCAAGAGCTAACATATCAAATATTTGCAATCCGTCTTTTTTTTTCTGATTGATCTTTTTCTGCAAGTAAATTAATTAATTTTGTTCTTTCCTTATAATTGTCCAAAACACACTTTTTGGGTCTTCATCATAAATCTAGTTAGAATGAAGATTCAGAATTTTGTGCTGAGCCTAACGTTTCATCTAACAGTAAACACGTTTTTTATTCACTGCGTTTTTGCTTCTTTCATGTCCCGTTTCATCTATACACTGCTTCCAAGGAAATCATTAGAATCTTATTGTAATCATACAACATTCCTTAAAACATAGGATTCTACATATCCTTTACAGTATATAACTAAGTATCAAAAGTTCCTCATGTATTTACTATAGCTAATTTTAAATTTCATAATGACAATAATAATGTACTCATGATAATAGTGGAGTAAATGCGATTGATAGTGAGAAGTTCTGAAAGACTCCCACCAATGCTCAATCAGCCCGGATAAAAGTCATAAAAGCAATCTGTTAACAGAGTATATTATCTTAACGGTTACAAACTTTGAGAAATATACAATTTAAACGACAGGAAATCTCACAGCTGAGCCTAACTTTTCATCTAACAGTAATCACTTTTTTATTCGCTGAGCCTTTTCGCATCCCGTTTCAGCAATGCACTCCTTCCAATGAAGTCATTAGAATCTTATAATAACCATATAATAGTCTTATAAACATAGGATTCTGTATGTCTTTTATGGTGTATTACTAAGTAGCGAAAATTCCTTATGTGTTTACCAGAACTAATTTTAAATTTCCTAATGATATTAATAATCTACTCATTATACTAGAAGATTAAATGCGATT
>JAPMOQ010003175.1:1045311-1108653 GCA_026543055.1 Argiope trifasciata
AGCTTGGTTATATCAGCGTTCCGTTTTTATCTAGGTCTAGTTTAGCTTGGTTATATGAGCTTTCCCTTTGTTTATTAACTAGGTATAATTTAGCTTGGTTATATTAGCGTCGCACTTTTATCTAGGTCTAGTTTAACTTGGTTATATTAGCTTCCCGCTTTTATCTAGACCTAGTTTAGACTCATAATATTAGGTCCAGTTTGTTTTATCTAGGTCTAGTTTAGCTTGGTTATATTAGCGTCCCGCTTTTATCTAGACCTAGTTTAGATTCAATATTAGGTCCAGTTTTTTTTATCTAGGTCTAGTTTAGCTTGGTTATATTAGCTTCCCGTTTTTATCTAGACCTAGTTTAAATTCATAATATTAGGCCCAGTTTTTTTTTATCCAGGTCTAGTTTAGCTTGATTATGTTAGCGTCCCTCTTTTATCTAGATCTAGTTTAGATTCATAATATTAGGTCTAGTTTTTTATCTAGGTCTAATTTAGCTGGGTTATATTAGCTTCCCGCTTTTATATAGATCTAGTTTAGATTCATTATATTAGATCCCGTTTATTATCTAGGTTAGTTTAGCTTGATTATGTTAGCATCCCATTTTTATCTAGGTCTAGTTTAGCTTGGTTATGTTAGCGTCCTATTTTTAAAGCAACACTGGAGCTATTTTGGGATGGACCTCGTAACTTTGAACCGTGATCGGATGACAGGGCCGACGCTAGGGTTTGCACACCTCCCTCCAAGCTTTCGCATAGCACCAGCGGGAGGGCCTTTGGCCTTGACGGATTTGGCGTGCACTGGGCCCACTTACACGACCATTTTCTGGTGGAATCGGGTTTCGATCCTGAAGCCCCCAGGTTCCGCATTTGACACTTTATCGCCAAGCCACCATGGCTCCACCCTGTTAGCTCCTCTCAAACCAACTTTTACATGATTAAAATTTTAAACCGTATTTAAAAATAGTCCTTTCTACAATAGTCCATGCAAAACTAGGATTTATTAACCCAATAGCAAATTAAGCCTGATAGATCATATAGGACCATTAAAGCCGAAAGGGTTGAATCTGAGTTTTTTGGAATTATCACAATTTTTTGGAATTACACAATTGGAAATTATCTCTAATCTCTGGAATGCATATGTCTTTTAGGACTGAGAGGTTTAAAATAGCTGTTTGAGATACTTATTCACAAACTAAACCAAAAGTATCCAAAATTTAGATTTCGCCAATGATGAATATTTTATTCGCATGAATCAGAATCGTCATTTCCTCCGAGCCGCAACCATAGTATTCTCAATTTCACATGAAGTAAGAAAAAAAAAATTCTATAACTGAAATATTTCAAGCAAACTTTGGCGTGGTCGTCATACCAACATGTAAGGTCGCGCGTATTTCCCACATACGCTATAATAAACTGTAAATTTTCAAAAGCGTAACTATGAAAATTATATTGTAAATACCTTAAGATTAATAACTACAACTACTTTAAGCATTTTTTTTTACATAAAAAGAAGCCGAAACAATATAAAAATGGATTGCAATAACAATTTAAAATGACAACAGGTTAACAGAATAGATATAAAAATAATATTAATGAAATTGTCAATATTTTGACAGAACAATTTGCATATAAAATATAGAAGTGAAAAAGTACAGAAATTATGTATAAAGAGGAAAAAGCAATTGAAAGTTAGATATGAAAAGGAAGAAAATAGTTTCATTGTTATTTCATTGCAGCGTTGCAATTTGAGGAAATATGTTTAGTGTGCTCCAAACATATAAATTTCTGTTAAATCTCACAACTGAACCTAGTGATTCTAGTTCACTTTTCTTTTTGGCAGGGCTTTTTCCCTGACATCGCATCTTCCACTTTTACAATACCTAGTTCGGCTTTTCTCTTTAGCACCTTTTATTTTAGCTCACTTTTTAGAGATGTGGGTACTTTTTTTCAACATTTTCCTTCGTAAGTGCATTTGCGAGCTGTCGCCAGTCTTAAACAATACGGGTTTATTTGTAAAATCATACAAAATCAGATGTGACGAAAACTTACATGAACGGTCGCGCGTATCTCTAAAATACAAATATCTGATCGGCAGAGGCCTACTAACTCCTCAAACTTAAGACGACAACTGAAAGTAGATCAAAGGGAGGGGGGACAAATAGCCAAGGACAGGCGTTCCCAGTGCCACCAGATCTAAAGTTATAAAACGAAATTCATGTCTAGTGTCTCTCACATACGCTCGCCAGCTGGAAGGTTAAACATTTATTGAAAAGTAGGAATTCACTTACCTTTTCGTCAGAGCAAACAAATTTTTTATTTATTTTATATATTATATATTATCTTTGTCATTGTTGGGTAAATTAAATAATACGGCTCCTTACTTTTTTTTCAAAATATAATGATTAATTTCACAAAATTACCGATTAAGGAATTATCTGTTGAGTGGGGGGGGAGGAGTCTATCTCTTCATCGTCTTTAGGTATATTAAAAATTTTCAACATATTTGTATATTTTAAGTTTGTATAATTTGTTACTGATGTAACTATTACAATACTTTAAAGGCAAAATAGTAGATTTTCTATGCAACTTTCCATAATAAATTTATTTTTACCCTCTTAATCTTTTTCGAAATCATCGCTAGAATATGACTTAGAAACGACCTTGGAAAATAATTGATTTACTGAGTTCGTAACTTATAATTTTTGTCAATTGAGGGAACAATTATTACCTTTCATTTCTGAGTTACAGCCTAATGCAAAGACTTTAAAACGTATCAATATTTTTAGGAACAATAATTTCATCTAAACAAATCTGATACAGCAAAAATGGACTGCTTAATCAATTATGAAAAAATTAATTCAATAGAATAAATATTCCATTTAAAGAATATTTAAATCAAAGTATTTATATTAAAGAGTGAATGCTTTATTTATTTTAATTCTCTACACATTTTCTCCGTTTTCTTATAACGTGGTAAGTTAAAAACTCCGCACAGCAAAATATACTTAATTTTGTTGTAAAATCTGGAAATATTCGTGACAACTTATGCCATTAAAACAATTGTTGTATATGATTTATCAGATATTATATTCAACAATTTGACTTCAGATGTAATAAGCCTCTTATTCATCCTACTCAAGTATTTTACACCAATAAAATGTTTTGACAAATTTGCAATATGGCATTTTAATACATCATAGCGTTACATTAGAAAGGGCCGCGGTAGCCTGGATGGTAGAGCATCAGTCTCGTAACCGAAAGGTCGTGGGTTCTGTCTTCTTTTAGTCCAAAGACCACCGTGTTGACTAATGGCAGTTGGGGCACGTTCAATAGGTCGTAACTGCAAAGTCCTCCAAGTTCCCATAACAAAACGATACCTCTGGGGGTACTGAATCAGGGATGAGTCGGTCTCTGATTTGAATCTAAATTCTGACTTACTGATGGATGAATGAGTGTATGAATGAATTCGACAGACCCCTAAACAGGGTTGTCATGTGTGTTCAAGCAAAGTCGTCCTTTCACCTGAACGGGGCTCGTTAACAACGAAAGGCGCACACCTCTGCCTTAATTGAAACAGCTCTGCTAATTCGGCTTGGATTGACCGAGTGGAATTACAACAACATTAGAAAAAGCTCCCATTTTGTAAAATAGAAACGCTAAATTTCCCTTACATATATGACTTTACATGCAGTAAACCTCTTATATAATGTATTCAAGTATTTTACATCAATAAAATGTTGTAATAAGTTTGCGGTATGACAATTTAATACATCATTAACGTTATATTAGAAATAGCTCTCATTTTGTAAAAGAGAAGCGCTAAATTTCCATTACCTATATGATGTGACTTAACAAACGAAACGCTTATAGAAACAGACAGGACACATTCGTCTTATTACATTCATCCCGCTTTTCTTCTGATTTAAAAACTGCCATGAACGTCGGTTTTCAGTCAGTTAACTTGTCCCTCCAATTAGAATTTAACCGTCGGTGGAAGCTCTTCATTAGTGATTACTGTATTCCCGAATAAATCAGGTCAATGAAATTAACGGAAATGTATCTGTTAACAATGACGCTTAAAGAGATTGTCTTCGATTTACAGCTTGAATGAGAATTCTAACGAACAGAGAATGAAATGAAACGTAATTAAGCTAATTACATTCCACATTTACGGGCTTCCTGAGCAACTCCGTGGATTCCTCGAGCAAAAGACATGCCCTTATAAGCTTTATAACTGTAGAAATTAGCGCAAAGAGTTTATGATAATTTTACTCTTTTATGGTATCATTCTGTTCCATGGTGTGAGATAATAATTGTCATGTTGTATATAAGATAGTAAGTTGGGGTTAGTTATGGAATTATTAACAGACAAAATAGAGAGATGGGCTTAACGAAACGATTAAATAAGTGGTTTAGTGAAATCATGTCCATTCTTTGAGGAAATGCACAATATATTTCTAGAAAAATTTCGTTTTTTAATTGGTCATTGGGACATGGAATGCTTTATCCATCGAGGACTACATTCTGAATTGCCATTTCATTTTTAAAGAAACATATATTGTATACAGTTTCCTAAATTTAAACTTTAGTAGTAATTTTGGAAAAAGAATTATTTTTAATATTTGGTAAAATACAGGTCAAATGATCTCGGAATTAAATCGTTAAGAACAATGTGCCTAACGAAACGATTAAATAAGTGGTTTAGTGAAATCCTGCCCATTCTTTGAGGAAATACACATTATATTTCTAGAAAATTTTCGTTTTTTAATTGGTCACTGGGACATGGAATGCTTTACCTATCGAGGACTGCATTCTGAATTGCCATTTTACTTTTAAAGAGACATATATTGTATATAGTTTCCTAAATTTAAACTTTAGTAGTAATTTTGGAAAAAGAATTATTTTTAATATTTGTTAAAATACAGGTAAAAATGCTCCCGGAATTAGTTCAATTTAACCCCTTACTTCAAGAACTAAAAAACTGTCTGATTGCAGAGCTACAGCTTCTAGTTTGGACTTGAGGTTCAGACCCAGAAATCTATACTTCAGCTCTTCAGAAATAAAGCTCAATGTGTGCGTGTATGTGTTGGTGCTCTACAGGTCAGACCGTTGGACCTACAATTACCAAATTTGGTACATGTATACCTTGGAGGTTGGGAATGTGCACCACGGAGCCCTTTTTTCGAATTTTTAATTAGAATTGAAATCAATTACAATTTAAGCGAAATTTCGACGTTTTTCCGCTCTGACTTCCAAAAATATTATCACACAAACATGATTTTTACATCAATTTAAAGATTAAAAAATTAACTTTCTAATGGTACCAGTGTTTTAATGTATAACTTAAGCTTTGATTTTTAATGAATTTTGAAAGAAATATTTTCACCATGCTCTTTTAGCACGTGACTGGATAAAATAAAAGAAAACAATGACAGAAGTTCAAATAAAAAAAAACAACTATCATCGCAAATCAAATCTAAAGAAATGCAACTATTAGCACGTGACTGGATAAAATTAAAAAAAAAACATAATATGTGATATTTTCTAAAAAAATAAATGCAACGCAAAGGTTTCTATAATCGTTTGCAATATCTAAATCATTTATTCAACGAATCTCCTTTATTTACGGTAAATCTGATTGAATTTAGACAGGATATGCATTGAAATTCCGACTTAATGTCATATTTCTATAATCGTTTGCAATATCTGTATCATTAATTCAATATTTTTTTCCATTATAAAATATGATAGTTTCTAAAAAATATAAATGCAAAGCCAAGATTTCTATAATCGTTTGCAACATCTAAATCATTTATTCAATAATTTTTTTTCTTTTGCTTTCTTTAAAAAACATATTTAATATTTTGGCAACATCACAAAAAAAAAAAAAGAAACATTTTTAATTTCAGGCCAATCAATGCCTGGAATTACGTCAAGGCTAATGAATGTGTGACTTAATTGAAACTTTTAGAACGCATTACTCATGGCAAACCTGCTGGTTGCCAAAGGCGGCTAGTAATCAATAAAAAACCCCATAAATGTAGGCCTGATACCCATTAAATCTAGTCATCGATCAAAAGACTTGACATTAATATGATGTGAAAATATGGGTATGGAAGAGTGGCTCAAGCTCATCCTTTTGACTGACAACCCTTCAAAATTACGAAGTCTGTTCCGAAACTCTCTCATAAAGCCTGAACGAGAATTGTTGACGTGCCAAATTGATCGAACTTACACTCCACTTCTAATAAATGGATAAAATTCTGTTGTCTACGGATTCTCTTAGGCTATGCAGCTGAATAGTAGAGACTATTCGATTGGATTTTGAAATTCCATTTCTTAGTTTTGCATGTTACTGTATCCAGCTGGACTGGATTGGATTGTGTGGTTTAGTGGAGCAAGAGCCATAGCTGACCATACTGCGATAGACGAATGGTTAAAATATAAAATACTTGTCTCATGTAAAAATGTGTAAAAGTAGAAACGAATTGATAAAATAACACTCTTAAGTATCCGATTTCGTTCGAAGGCAATTTTTTAAAAAATTGGATTTTTTAAAAACTGTTTAAAATTATGGTTAATAGATGTATTGTCAATTTTGATACAAAATATTAAAAACTAGCCGCCTTTGGTGACCAGCTGGTTCGCCATGAGTAATGCATTCTAAAATTTTCTATTAAATCACATATTCACTAGCGTTGAACTGATTCCGGGCATTGATTGGCCTTAAATTAATATTTTCTTTACGATGATGGACGGAAAGTTCTAAAAGAACACGTTTTCCTGATAATATTCTTTATTAATTTTATAAATCAGTCAGTTTTAATTATTGATTTAGAAGACTGATTGATGTAGCAACTTTGATTTAAAATATCAATAAAAATATTTTGTAAAATATGGTTCACTGAGCAAAGTATGAGAAAATGTAAAACTCATTATTCATAAATGCATTGTTTGACTCAAGCTACATAAAATGTAATTATTTACTTCATTTAGATCAAATTAATAGCATTAAACAATATATATGCCTATTAATAATATTTTACAAATTGGCCATTGGACCGGAATTGGAATGCATATCCTGTATAAATTCAATCCTGAATAAATATAGATAATTTATTGAATTAATGATTTAAATATTGCAAACGATAATAGAATGCTTTACCTTGCATTTTTTAAAGAAAATATCTTATTTTATATTTATTTTATTTTATCCAGTCACGCGTTGAAAGTTACATTTCTTTATTAAAGCGAAAAAGGGAAAAAATATTGAATTAATGATACAGATATTGCAAGCGATTATAGAAATATGCCATTAAATCGGGATTTCAATGCATATCTTGTCTAAATTCAACCAGGTTTACCGTAAATAAAGACGATTTGTTGAATTAATTATTTAGATATTGCAAACGATCCTAAAACATTTTGTTTTGCATTTATTTTTTTAGAAAATATCACATTTTATATTTCTTTTATTTTATCCACTCACGTGCTAAAAAAACATGGTGAAAATATTTCTTTAAAAACTAAAACTTTAGTTATACATTAAAACACTGATACCATTAGAAAGATAATTTTTTAATCTTTAAATTGATGTAAAAATCATGTTTGTGCGATAATATTTTCGGAAGTTACAACCGAAGAACGTCGAAATTTCGCCTAAATTTTTATTAATTCAAATTCTAATTAAAAATCCAAAAAAGGGCTCCGAGGTGCACATTCCTGACCTGCAAGGTATACATGTACCAAATTTGGTAGCTGTGGGGCCAACGGTCTGGCCTGTAGAGCGCCAACACACACACACGCACGCACACACACATTGAGCTTTATTATAAGTATACATAAACAAAATTATGTGAAAATATAATATTTTTCAAGCAACAGAGAAATTTCTAATAAATATTAACGAAATTTAACCAAAACGGTTAACATTCTACACTAAATTATAATGCAGCAATCCTATTTTTCTTTGCATACAAGTTATAAGATATGATGATGAATGAGATGAACCAACATCTAAGAAATATTTTGAGATGCAAAGAAGTGATGGGTAAAAATATGCGTACATAGGCATTTTTTCCATAAACTGATAACATAATTTTTCTAAAAACACCTATAAATGAAAAAGTATTTCACCAACAATAAAAATTTTGGCTCATTTTAGTATCCATATTATTGAAAGTACACGCAAAAATGTATTTCCAAATACCTGTATTAGTTTTGGAGACCTAATGTTAGCGGTGGAGAAATGTTTCTGAAAATTAAAGTTTTGAGAAAATTGAAGTGAAAGACAAATTTTATTGAAAATTGTATAATATGTAACCCTGAATGATAGGGCAGACCTTCTTTTTCCTAGAAAAAACAAACTGTTTTTGAAAAAGGGAAGTCTAAACTTCAAGAAATAAAAATAAATAGATCGCCAATGAAGCCGATAATAAATATTTCTAACGTAGTCGGATGGATACCTTAAAATTGTGAACGGGATGTAAAAATTGATCACAAAATGATGATCAGTAAGATGGTCAAACCCAATTGCTTTTAAAAATTTAAACAGATTTTTGTGGGGACGCTCCTTTACAATCATTTGCACGTCCACTGTTGAAACATGAAAAAAAAACTTAAACGATTATGTTTAAAATCAGGACGTGCAACAAATAAATGATGAGCCATTAAAATCAATTGGCAATTCAAGATGAATAGCATTTGATCTCCAAAAAAAAATGATTTGTGTAAAACGTGTGTGACCAATGCGGAGTCTAGACGGTATCCAGTTGGTGATTGTAACAAGCAGCATAATTATTATAAACGACAGAGCCTGTTAAAAGCAGAAGTGTAGATTGTTGGAGAGTTATCTTTGTGCGTTTAAATTAAAGAAATCTCGAGTTTGGCAGCTCGATCCTCAAGCACGGTAGAGTGTTCTTCCTTAAAAAGTGCAGGTCATCCCTTAATTTTAATGCTCACTTTCTGACTGATGTATTATTTTTATTAGCGGTCTATTTTATATCTATGCAAGAGTTTAATGTGAAACCACTATTACCATTTCAGTCTTTGGTTGCCCTACTTATAGAAACATTTGATCTACAAAGAAATACAGTAAAAGTTCCTTATTCGCTTTTTCACTATTCACGGATTTAAAAAATGCGATCCAATTCCTATATTCGTGGCTAAAAATTTCTTTATTCGCGGATCTAATAAGTACATACAAAATAATAAAAGGATTCCAATCCAATATCCTTTGCAAATGCCATCAAATGGACAAATAAAAAAGTAAAATAGGTCTTATTACAACTTTACCTGAAGTATGTTGTTAAATGATATCGCCGAGGACTGAAACCGACTTGTAGGAAATGTTAAATTCACAGCTCATTGAAGAAGAGGCTTCAACAAGCACTGGAAACGTGACATGTAATTTGAAAAATCTTAGTGAAGGTTTAAGAATGGCAAGTGAGCTTTGCGGTTTCTTTATGAACAATGATCCGTCTCTGGAATGAAGTCTTATTTTGAAGAGGCAAATTGCTAATGCGACTGCTGCGTACTAGTCTGAATGGAAGGAGCTTTTAAAAACTGCCAAGCAAGAGAGAATTATAAAATTCTTCAAACCATTACCTAAGCCTTAAGGGAATTAATCAAAATGTTCAAAAACTTCAATTAAATTTATTTTATATATATATAATATGTATGTATATCTATAGCGGTATATTTATGAAACATATACTCCGAATAAAGAGCTTTTACTGTATATAACTTTATATGCATACATCCACAAACATGGTAGAATTTCTGCAAAATCCGATCTCAAACCGAGTCCTCTATTTTCGAAACCGAGGTTTCTTTATTAAAATGTATATTTGTAGAGAGTGAAAAACGTTATCATCTAAGAGTTTCCATAGCATTGAAATTCATTGACATAATTACAGCTCTGAATTAAATTCTAAAATTATTTTCCCAGCATTCCTTATACATGTTTATTTTCAAGAATATACTTAGGACTTTAGGCAGCAAAATTATATCGAATGATGAGAGTCATAGTTTTGGAAGAAATGTCTGCTTAAAATAAAGTCGTCATGCATTATCATCTAAGATTAATTGAAATAGCCTAGTTATGAATCTTTTAAATTAACAGTTTTATCTCAAAAATGAAGACAAACGTAAAAAAATATATCAGTCCCAAACTTACAAAATGCTTCATATCTAATATTAAATGACTTTATACATGCACCAATAACTCAATGAAAACTTTTGAAATTGTTGCCTTTGGATTCACTTCACAAAACTAGTAAAATATACCAAGGATGAGAGAGTTCAAGATTTATATTTGTCTTTATTCTCCTGAGGTGCAAATTCTTATTGAAGCGTTTGTTTTACTGATTTATTGTTATACGTGTTAAAATATCACATTTCTTCATTTCTGTCAGCTTAGTTACGACAGTATCGGATATTGAATGATTTACATTTTATTTTAAGACTTCTAATTGGCATATTGATATATATCGAAAAGCATATCATAATAAAGTAGAGGTGATTTACGCTTGTTATATTTTTTCCTTAACCATTAGTACTTTTTATAGATGAAAATTTTATACTAAGGGCATAGCTATTTGTCTCAGATGACAGTACTTGGCCAGTTTACAGCAGACGTACTTTATTTCTATTAATTTAGTTTTTTTTTGTTAAAACGCAGTGTTTATATAACAAAAAGAATCGCCATTAAAGTCCTGTCTCCTCACTTAATTGCAGTTATAAAAGTTTTGTCTAGGTATAAGTACAGTGGCTATGGTCAGTGTAATGATATTATTGATAAGACGACCTTGCGATAAAATTAAGAGGTCATTCTTGTATCTAAAATAGTAGAAAAAGATTAAGATTATGAAATTTAAGAGCATCACCTATCTTGTAGGTAACTTAGTCTAGGGTCAAATTTGATAGATTGTAATCTGAGTGAGATGGACGTATATATTAAAAGCTTCGTTGCCGTGAATCACGAGTGTGATTCGGGAATTTATCTCATAATATGATTACGTCTTTACAATATCTTAATAGTAGTAGAGAAGAGATCATCTAATTGACATCAGATGTTAATCACATATGATTCACACGGCGAAAAACTGGATAAAATAAGGAGATATGAATTAAAAATAGGCATGCTCTACACCTGTATAATTCTACACTGAATGAGAATTTTTATTGTTACCCAAGTATGGGAACACGGTACTCAATGTGTTAACACTTTTAATTCCTCTGATTCTCCAGTGATTCACACACATATCTAATTGTACGGACCATCTATCGTATTAGATGACTCTTTCTCTACTACGATAAAAAAAATGGCAAAGAAGGGATCGTCTAATTGGAAAGATTACCCAAATATTTGGCGTGTGTCATTGCAATAAAATTTTAACACAGTGTTTCTCAACCTTTTAGTATTCATGGCCCAATTTTCAAAATCATAATTTTCATCACGCCCCTCCCCTCCCCACCGCATACAATAAAATGTATACAATAATAATGTGGATGATGAGTTTTCAACACTAAAAACAAGGGCATTTCGCATTCTACAACCATTTTCAACATCTTACCTTTGTGAAACTGGATTTTCTGAAGTGGCTTCTTTGAAGACAAATTATGGATATCAGCTAAATATAGAAAAAGAACTGAGAGTGTCTATTTCTAATATTAAACCCTCCTTCGAAAAACTTTGCTCTGCAAGACAGACCCAAGGAAGTCACTAATAATTATTAAATTTATTTTTAATTTAGTAAGCTGTTCTAATTTAATAAGTTAATTATTAAATATGTCGAAATGTATTTTGTTTTGTATGTGCGTGTGTGTTCTTTCCTTTCAGTCACTTAATCATTTTTTAAATAACATTTTCTCTTGGATATGCTCGTGCCCCCCTAGGGGGGCGTGCCCCTCAGGTTGAGAATCACTGTTTTAACATTATTATAAATTAATCGGGATATTTTTTGTTCAAAATGCCCACTCTTGTTGAAATTATGTTATTTTTCACAATCAATCGATTCTAAGAAATAAAAATTAAAAAAAAAAAGTTTAGAACATCCTTTGCAATTGTCTAGCTTGAAACTCGTTTAGAAAACCAACAACAACATCCCTCTTGAAAATCGATACTTCTTTTCTCCTTCCAGATTTTTTTTCCAACGTCCCCAAGAATTTCTACGCCGTTTTTTAATTTTTTTTTATTTCAAATTTAGAGTCAGTTTAATAATGATCTTAAAGAACGAATGGTGATTCGATCGATTGTTCACCACTGTTTCCATAGCTAGGCTAAGTAAAAAAGAAAAATGTGCAGGAATTTTTCTTCCTGAAGAATGGGAGGGGGAAAAAGGGATTTTAGGATTCTCCATTCTCTCAAAGCTGTCAGTCTGTGGTATTTCCCTTCACGAGAGGGAAAACTTGATTGGCGGGTATCAAGTCCTCTGGAACTGAGTATGTGCGTTTCCCATTTGTCGTTAGATGTTTCCATGCCCGATCCTTTTCTTGATTGTTTATTCAGTTCTTTTTGCAACGATGGATTGAAGATTTCTTTTAATGCAACGCTTTGTGCATAATAATCGAAAAGCAATAGAAATTGAAAGCTGTAAATGTATGATAAAAGAGTTCGGGGAAAATGCTGCATAAAATGTCCCATTTTCTTTTTCGACAGAGATTTTGATATGTTTTTTTCTACGATCAAAAATGGAAGAAATGGTTATTGCTGGATAATAAATGACTGCTAATTATTCATAAAAGAAATCTAATAATTGAAAAAAGGGAAGTTACGATAATTTCATGGGTCATTAATTAACAATTATGTTCACTAAAACATAATATTGTGTGCTCAACAAATTGGCAAAGCAATACAACTTTTGTATTAAGCTAGATATTTTATTTCACTATCAGTTTCCCCTAAAATAAAATAACGCTCTAGTTTTTAATAAGATGTATCATATACCACTTTCCAAAAATTCACGAAGCTAAAACAGAGCAATTGAATTGAACAGAAATCTTCCAAACATGAGTTTTACTGGAATATAGAAGGAAAATATTCGGTGCTTAACAAATTCGTAAAATTTAGTATATCTGCAAACATTAAGCTAGATATCTTATTTCATAGTTAATATTCCTTAAAATAAAGTAATGCTCCAGTTTCTAATAAGATATATCATATACCAGGTTTCTAAAATATCGTGGGGCCCAAACAGAGCAATTGAATTGAACAGAAATCTTCCAAACATGAGTTTTACTGGAACATTGAAGGAAAATATTCTGTCCTAAACAGATAACAAAATATTTTGTGCTAACAAATTCGTAAAATTTAGTACATTTGAAAATATTAAGCTAGATATATCATAGTTAATAGTCCTTAATACAAAATAATGTTCTAATTTCTAATAAGTTGTATCATGCATCACGTTTCTAAAAATCACGAAGCCCAAACAGAGCAATTGAATTGAACTGAAATCTTGCAAATTTGCGTTTCACTGGAACATGGAAGGAAAATATTCTGTATTTAACATATAAAATAATATTCTGGGCTTAACAAATTCAAAAAATTTAATACATATGTTGATATTGATAGATAGCTTATTTAATAATTAATCTTCCCTGAAATAAAATAATTTCCGAATTTTTAATAAAATGTACCAAATACCACGTTCCAAAAAAATCATGGAACTAAATAAAGCAATTAAATTAAACTGAAATCTTGCAAACATGAGTTTTACTGGAACATTAAAGGAAAAAATAAATTTGGTTTGGAATTAAAACAAACATTTACTTCGAGATAAACATTTTAGCGATACTCTCAAATAGATTCCCGAGAAAAAAATAGATGGCACGAAGTGACATGTGATATGAAGGATTACTTACTGTTGTTGTTTGCAAGAGATTGGCCTGTGGCCACTTGACCATAATACCTAGGTTTTATTTTTCTGATTCCATTCAGTGTTGAGCCATCTCGCAGTTGCCGCAAAGTACTTTCATTTTGTCCATCTAGATAGTAACTGGGCTGTCTGCCATACTGTAAAAATAATCACATGTTTTGAGATAACTTAATATACAATAAAATACAAATTAAAATATTTATTAATATTATTCTTGAAATTGATCTAGCTTCTTAATAGCTTAAATAGTTCGATATTCTTGGAGAAAAGTCTTTTAAAATATCTTGTTATCCATTGCTGTTAAGGAAACCGACTACATTCGAAGGAAAATTTTTGAAAAATTCGATTTTTTAAAAACTATTTTCGTTTTTTAGATGTATTATCAATTATAAGCACTATAAATACAAAACCATTATTTGAAACGATAGTATATTTTGAGAAATAGGAAAATTTGTGGTAAATTTTAATGAAATTGAACGAAAACTGTTAACATTCTACACAAAATTGTTATGCAACAATCCTATTTTTCTTTGTACACAAGTTATAAAATATAATGATGAATGAAATGAACCAAAATCTAAGAAAAAATTTGGGATGCAAAGAAGTTACTGGTAAAAATATACGTATACATGCATTTTTTCCATAAATTCGCAACTTAATTTTTCTAAAAACAACTATAGCAGAAAAAAGTATTTCACCAACAATCAAACTTTTCATTCATTTCATTATCTATGTTATTTAAAACACACACTGAAATGTTTATGAAAATATCTCTATTAGTTTTTGGGATATCATGTTAATGGTGGATAATTTTTATAAACATTAAAATTGAAGTTAAATTCAAATTTTAGCTGAAAAATAAATTTTGCTTAAAATTCCTCGGAATAATAGGTTAGACCTTCCTTTTCTAAGAGAAAACAAACTGTTTTGGAAAGAGAAAAATCTGAATTACTAGAAATAACACTTTAAAAAAAAATCGCCAATGTGGTCACCAGTGTTTTCAACGTAGTCGGATATCTTAAGTTTTATGTATTCACTTTTTTACATGAAAGTTAACCAAAAAATACTAAATACTCGTATGTGTGTTGGAAATCCGAATAATATTTTATAAATAAGTCATGTTCACAAACGTTTTAAAAAGGTGTTAGAAACCTCAAAATATTACTAATGAAAAGTAGCTCAAATCCTCTACCTTATGATTAGCATGCTAGTGTAATGGTCTCATGAATATTGCTTTATGAATCTTATTCAAATCTTAGGTTTAACATGGCAATTTAATGGCCTCGTGAATATTGCTAATGAATCTAATTCAAATCCTCCATTTTAGGATTAACATGGCAGTCTATTTCGGATTCGTATTATTTTCATTTTAATTTATGACAACTAATAGTGAAAACAATTGTTCAAAATTTGAAACAAAGAATAATAATCATAAATATTTTTATTTTTGTCAAGAATAATAGAAGCTCATAAATTCGCTTTTCTTTTAAAAAAATATATTTTATAATAAAAGTCATAAATTTTATTTTACACCTCAGAATTGGATTCAAATCATAAAATCAAAGGAAAATACCTGAACGGACAGGAATACATAGCTATATAATTAAACTGAAAGAAAGAATTCAGTAATATTTATTACAGCAAAAATGGTAAATCGAATTTAACAAATCAAACAGTGCTTTACTTTTTCTGAGTTTAAGACGACACAGTAACATTTATATAACACGGTAATTTTTTTTTAATTTTAATATTTGAAATTAGATTTTAAGTGTATCTTATCTTAAATAGCATTCTATAACTGCCCACAAAAAAATTAAATTATTTCAACAGTTTTTGAACAATTAAATTTTTTTTTAAAAAAATGAAGTTTATTTAAAACTCTAATACTTTTTAAATATTAAAATTTTTTCACAATTTTTTTTCGGATGGTTAACTATATAATACATAAAAGTTACTATGGAATTTATCCTCCTAATAATAATTATTTAATTATAAATATTTTCGTCGTTAAACATAGAAAAAATCTGGAAAAAAACCCCACATATTTTGAGTTTGAACACTTAAAAAAATAATTATGCATCTTAGAGCAAATTCCATAGTAATTTTTATATAACTTGCATTTAGTAACATTCACAAAAAATTCACATCTCTACACCAATTTTTAAAAAAGCCTTAGGCTTTCGAAGAACAGCACGTAAAAACAATTACATCAGGGAGAAAAACGAATTTAAAGATTTCAAATTGCAATAACTTGATAAGAAAATAAAACATCCTGAAACTTCTACAAAATGTATATTTATTTATTCTTAACTGTATTATATAGATATATCTAGAAAAATCGGCTTTATCAAATGAGACAATAAAAAAAATTCAGTATTTTCATGATTTTTCATCAGAATGTGCTGCCTTAAGAAATTGCTTTACATTCCATTATAAAAGATAAAAAAGTTAGCTAATACCACTTATAATTTAAACATACTATATAAATAAAATAAAGAATTATATTTTCTCAATAATTGCTTTAACTGCTGTTTAATTTTCCTTCAAATATTTTCATCTTATTTTATTATCAATAGAGAGAATTCAAATGTTTAAATACTATAATAAAATCAGTTATCATTATGTTAATAAATGCTGTAAAACAAGTGGAAAATATAATTCCCTGATACTTAACCTTAATTATATACACATAAATATCTAATAACAAATCAAAAGAATTTTAAACCTCATTCACGGAAGAAATATATTTTCTCAGTATTCTAAATTTTCAACTCATGAATTCTCCATAAATCTTTGTTAAATAAATATACCAGCCGCTGTAACTTCAACTTCGTCTGTTTATTTGTTGAATGAACATCTAAAATATATATAATTTTACGTCGAATCATTTTCGAATTTTCTATATTTAATCGCTTAATATCCTTTTGGGCCCTCAATCGTAAATGGAATAATAATAAATATTAAAGATTTCGAATAAACAACACGCTTGGTTTAAATTTCAGCATATATATGTAAAGTTTATTTTTTAATTTACAGTATATATTTGGCAATGAAAGGAGCATGAATTTTCAGTATTCACGATAGTATCTTTCAAAGAGTAACTTTTAACAAAGAGAGCCGAATAATTAAAAAAAAAGAAACAATTCAACCTCTTTGGTCTCGGATAATATTTCCTTGATTCAATAATTGAATAACAACACATGCAGATGTTATTAAATTGTAGGGTACTAAAATGAAATTTTAATAATTACTGAATTCACTCTCAAATAAATAATTTTCATGGAGGAAAACATAACATGTTCTCAACAGAATACAAAGCGCATGAAAATAAAAAGTATTTTTTTAAAAATACTTTTGTTGCGTCAATTATTTTTTTCTTGTGGAAATATTTTTGGTTTCTTGCTCTTAGCATTCACATTCATAATTTTAGAAGACATGGCATTCATATTGTTTGATGTTTAATCAAAAACTTATAATTCAGTATTTGAAATTTGAAACCTGACGGCACGACATTTACTAATGAAATGTTTCAGTATTTATCGCAGCATAAACAACAAGAAGAAAAGCATTTCCCAGGATTTAGATTTATTGAATTTATGGTAACTAAGCTGACTTGGGAAGGGGGCATTTCTTTTGGATTATTAAATGATTCATGAAGAAAATATACAATGTGTTCTTTTAAAAGATCGCTTAACTCAGAGCTTTTTTTAGAAAATATCAATAGAAAAAAATTGCAAAGAAACATGGTGTTGTATACCAGTGTATTATGACATAATACATTGTTGGAAAATAAAATATTACACATTCGCACAGTCTACAGCAATGTAAAAATAATTTCTGGATGCGTTCAAAAATACCAGGTATGTTTTTGAAGTAAGTCTCAATGGGTACTATTAGTTCTATGAGACCGTTGTGCCCATAACCATTACGCAAAGGAGTGATTTAAGGAAAGGGTAGAAAATCCATATGGATTAAGATACGGCGTTCATGGAGGCCAAACAGTGGGGTTCATGAGTTTAATCCATCCCTTTGGGCTGTAGCACCAAGATAATTGCACACTAAGAAGGGGAAATGTGAAGGGTCATCATCAAGCATAAACACATGCTTCAATGCCATAAAGTCGGAACAATTTGCGACATTCCTGCGGAAACGTGTTACGGAAAATAAGGCACGTTGCTTCATTCAAATGTTTTGGCAACAAGACCGGCCCCAAGGGAGAATCAAAGAGGATTCCTACCCACACGTTGACACTAATCCTCTGATGAGATGTCCACTGCAGTGAAGATAATCCATCGGTCATGTATATGATTCTAATGCCTTTTGAACTCCTTTGCCTTTTTTGTGATTATCATTCTCCCATCTTGGATTGTCTTACGATTATCCATTGTTGGTTTTTGTTGGTGCCGTCCAACAACTTCCTGAGTTTATCGGTCAATTAATAGACCATTTTGTATAAAATTGCAGGAGAGCTGCTATGTTCGTCTTTTGAAATGTCAGGTATATACTTTTAATGCCTTTTAGACACAGAGGTCTACATGCTTCTTTTTGCGATTTTCATTCTTCCATCGTGGCTTGTATTACGGTTATCCATTGTAGGTTTTTGTTGGTGCCAACCAACAAAATTCTGAGTTTATAGGTGTATTAATAGACCATTTTGTATAAAATTGCAGGAGAGTCACTAAATCCGTCTTTTGAAATTAAATAGTGATAAAAACCTGATTTGGTTACAAATGCTATTTATAGCACTAAGTAACAGAGGAATTCGTAATCTATTAGATGACTTAAATCGACTCTCATCATTAACATACTGTTTGTGAGAAAAAGGGAAAAACTAAGGTAGCTTTTTAAAGAGACGTTAGGGAAAACGTAACGTCTAAATGTTTTCAATTATGTGATATGATGAATCATTAAAACCACAAAGGTATGTCCATCTTCTAAAATTAAATAGTGATAAAAATCTGATTTAGTTACAAGGAAATAATAAGATAGCTTTTTAAAGAGATGTTAGGGAAAACGTTCTAAACATCTTCATATCCTTGATATGCTGAATCATTAGAACCACAAAAGTATGTCCATGTTCTGCAATCAAATAGTGGTAAAAAAAACCTGATTTGGTTAGAAATGATATTTATGAAAGAATTAAATGATAGTAATTTCATATTCTGTTAAAATACGCATCTTTAATGTTAGACATAGCACAGCACATGTCTATAAAAGATAAATAATAATATTGCTTTGTAAGGAGATATTCTTCTAAACATTTTCCTATTTATTATATGGGGAATCAATAGAATTCCAAAGATATCCACTTGAGTTAGGAATTGCCTTTTTGTTAGTACATTTGTCCCAAGCATCAGTTTTCTTTTTCTTTTTTTATCTTTCTGTTTTTGAAAGATCCTTCTTAAAGAAGTGCTTCAAGTTTTGAACTTATCTTCCCTATACAATGATTACTAACTTCATAGAACCTATGTTTCCCTCCATTTATCAAATTTAAAATGCCCTACAGACTTTTAGAAAACTAAAACAAAATATCGTTTGAAACCATTTAATTATCAATAAAGAGAATATTTTCGTTTGTATATATTTATATATAAATATGAATATTTAATAAATGTTTAAAAACAATTCAAAATATTTAAAGCCCGATAAAGAAATACAGCATGGAGGTTTATTAAAATTTAAAAACAATAAAAAAATTTAATTGATGAAAAAGATTAAGAACTATAAATTATATGTTTTTTCTTGGTTGGAATACACCTGGGTTTGATAAATATGCTTAATCGTTTCATAATCTTAAAATAACATTGCATCAAGATAGTTTTCTGTACCAGAAATCGTTTTACATTAATGACAAATTTGTTGGTGTTATCTCTTGTAAGAATCGAGTTGTTTATCCTTTCTTTCTTCTGGGAGTGGATATAAATCTAGAAGTAATTTTGGACTTTCCGGGCAAATTGGTCTTCTGGGAGACTTTATGGGTTGCCATGTAGATAGTTACCAATCTGAATAATTTTCGAAGAAAATGAACTGAATTTAGGTTCCTCGTGAGCTAAAATAACAGCGGATAAATTATGTTGCAGTTTAACTTTGTTCCTTTGCCCTATGTTTTTAATATAAAATTAATTACAAGGATCAAAGAACATTTTAAATTATTGAAATTGTAAACAATATACATCACTGAATCATGCAGACTTATTTCTTTTGTTATTCGTAGGGTTCAAAAGTTGTGTGAATCATCGGATAAATCGAAACTTTTTTTTCTTAGCTGTATCTTTTCAAACAATTTAATACAAAATTAATTACAAGGATCAATGAACATTTTAAATTATTGAAATTGTAAACAATATACAGCTCTGAATCAAGCAGATTTATTTCGTTTGTTATTCGTATGGTTCAAAAGTTTTGTGAATCATCGGATAAATCGAAACTATTTTTACTTCGCAGTATCTTTTCAAACAATTTAAAAATTTCAAAGTCCAAAAAACAAGAAAAAAAATGTGTTATAGGTTAAATTTTAACTTTGTTACATATCATGGCAACTCTGATTAGGTATTTAAATCTATAACAAAAGGGAAATAGACATGAATTCAAAAGGCACTAATCATTTAGACAAGCTTAAATATCTTAGATACCTTTTATATTCTCATAGTCATTAAATAATAATAAATATCCCTAATAGGATGTATCGCTCAATTAGATGATTAAATAAATTCATTGATGTAAAGTTTAATATTCTTTTAATTTTATTGTTGTAAGAAGATTTATTTCTTCAATTGTTTTTGACAATGGATTTGGTTTCAGATGACTTTTCTTCTAATTCATCATTTTGTTCGAATTTCCATCAATAAAGTTGGAATCAAATGAATAAACGAAACCCGCCATTTAATTGAAAAGGTAAATCAACTCATAGATCAAGGTATCAAGTTTAATATTCTTTTAATTTTATAGTCATAAGAAGATTTATTTCTTCAATTGTTTTTGACAATTTATTTGGTTTCAGAAGACTTTTCTTCTAATTCATTCTTTTGTTCGAATTACCATGAATAAAGGAGGAATCAAATGAATAAACGAAACCCGTCATGTAATTAAAAATGTAAACCAACTCATAGATCAAGGGATTAATATCTTTATATACTGAAGGTTATGATATAAATTAAAATTCCATATTTAATATTAATAAATTATGGTTTTAATGTAACCTTCTTCTAGTCCATAATTTTATTTATATTAAAAGATATTTTGTTCACATAAACTTGAAGGTAGAGAATTATAATTATGTTATAATTCTTTTTAACGTAGTTCATATTTATTATGATGACATTCTCCCTTTTGAATTATTAACACACATTATTGAATTCGAATTATTATCCTTATACATCTAAGATTATAAGATTCATTATAATCCCACGTCTAATGACAATAAATAGGTTTTAGTCTTTCTTCAATTTCACATTTTTATTTACATAAATTTTTTCTCTAAAACTTAAATAGAATTACAATCATGTTCTTTATTATGATGATATTCGCCATGAAGAATGATTAATGCCAATAATTTTGAATTAATATCCTAATGCATTCAAGTTTAAAAGTTTTATTTGAATTCGACCTTTTATGGTAATAAATAGGTTCTGTGATAACTTTCCTCTAGTTCATATTTTAATTCACATTAAAAATAATTTCTTTTTCTTAAACTTGAAAGTAGCGAATTATAATTATGTTATTTATTATGATGATATGCTTCCTCATGAATAATTAATCCATGCTATTTAATTTGAATTAATATCCTTATGCTATCAAGATTATAAGATGTATTTTATTCCCATTTTTATGATAATAAATACGGTTTTAGCATAACCTACTTCTTGTTCATACTTTTATTTGTATTAAAAGATAATTTTTTCACTTAAACTTGAAATTATAGAATTCTACTTATGCTATTTATTAGGATGATATGCTTCCTCATGAATAATTAATCCGTGCTATTTAATTTGAATTAATATCCTTATGCTATCAAGATTATAAGATGTATTTTATTCCCATTTTTATGATAATAAATACGGTTTTAGAATAACCTACTTCTTGTTCATAATTTTATTTATATTAAAAGATATTTTGTTCACTTAAACTTGAAATTATAGAATTCTAATTATACTATTTATTCTGATGATATGCTCCTTCTTGAATGATTAATACACGGTATTTAATTTGAATTAATATCTATATTCACTCATGTTTATAAAACATATTTTAACTACAGATTTTATGGTAAAAATATTGCTCCTGTTTAATTTTATTCCAGATCATATTTTTATTCATTAAAAGATGTTTTTTGCACTTAAATTTGATGGTAGAGAATTTTACTTGTTATTCATTATGAGGATATACTCCCTCATGAATGATTACAATACGTTTATTTAATTTGATTTTTTTTCACAAAAGTTAAATTATTTCTGAAGGAGAATGCTCAATAGGAGGAGTTATTTCTGTAGGAACAAAACTAAAATTATTTCTGTAGGAGAACATTTGAATTCTAAATAATGCCTTTCCTTTCTCCGATTGTTTCTGAGCCTATTACATAACTGCTTATAAAATATTGTTTTCAACTCATAATATCGGTTTCAACTCTTTCTAGTGGAAATAAATAACATTTATTGCAAAAATTCTTATTTCCCTGCATTCGACTTAGCTTTTTAGAATGCTGAAACTTTTCTTTATTTCGAAGATCTTAGATGTTATTTTTCTTTCAAGCGTACCTTTGGAATTTTTCCTAGCAGACTTCTGTAATGGCTTAAAATAAATAAAAATGAAAATATGAGCTTCAGAAGGTTTCATTCAGAGATTTAGAGTATTTGGACTCCATTTTTTTTCTGAATTTCTCCATCTGATTTCCATTTCTTAAGATCTTTATGATAGAGCGAAAGAAAGTCGGAACGCATAAAGCGAATAAGAATTTAGCATAAAGCAAATAAGAATTTCTCGCATTAATTAACACATTTTTATCAGCATTGGCAAGCATTTTTTAAAAGGTAATCACAACTACTTTATTGAAATTCCAATTCTTTTTTTATTTTTATTAATCAGTTAACATGAGAATGAATCCGGTTTCCTTTATCTGAATTTTTCAAATTAAAACAATTCAAAACATGCGAAGTAATTATAAATATATATTTCAAGTCATTTAATTAACATGAGATAATATAATCCTAGAAAATTATGGGTGTGCCTAGAAAAAAATATTATTAGTTTTATTAATATGCATTATATTATTTATTTCTATTAATATAAAAAATTCAAATTAATTAAATACAAATTTTGGTTGGTAAAATTTTGAAATGAATTAATAACTGTATTTTTCGTCGCTATATTTTTGATTCTGGAATTCGCCAGAAAAATTTCTTCAATTCTAAATTGGTGCATGTTAATAAAGTTAAATTCTATAGAATTGTTTTTTAAATTTGATTTGTTTGATTAATATATGTCTTTAAACCTACAACAAGATTATTGAAGGTCTTCGTAATGCTGAATTGTGATAAAATCTCGAAAAAGGCTTTTTTTAAATACGTCTCAGAAATATAAAACTTTCGAAATTCTTAACAGAACTAATGATCTTTGATCTTAATGGCCGACAATATACAGCATGCATAAGCTTTTTGCAGCATTCATAAGCCTTTTACAGCATGCATAAAGGCTTTTGTTAAAACCAATGTTGAAGTATGCTACTTATGTGCCAAAATCGAAAATACATTATCGACCACATGCAGAGTAATGCACTAAGATAACACGTAATTCAGAAGTTACCAGCAAAGAATTAAAACTATTCAACCATTTTCATATCAGAAAGGTCACCTTTTAACCTTCACAAGGACGATGATTTCCTTTTGAAAATATAGTTTAAAAATCAGTTCTTTCTCTTTTACTTTCCAAAGAATTCAGAATTTTTGAACTAGAAACACTTGCCTAAGAGCTTTTTTTCTAAGCGGGTGGTAGTATTTTGATGATTCATTAGAATAAATTCATTTTCCCTACATAATTAAGGGAATAGATAACAATAATAACATATTCACTTATTATTACGCTTTTTAACATCTACTTTAGGAATAAAAATTGATCATTTGTACACTTCAAAGATGATTACAGTTAATATAACGTTCCGAACACCATATTTTTGTAATGGTACAATATTAAAAACAAAATTTAATTAAATTTTTCGATTAAAACATATATTTAAAAAAATTCTTTTCATATAAATTTTCAGAAAGTTTTTTCAGCTAATTCGAAATAAATTTTTAATTATAATGCATGAAAAGTTTCTAATATGAAAGACTTTTACAAACATTTAAAGTTCCATATTTTTATTACAAATTTTAATTAACTGTTTAATTTAATTTACATTAACAAATAAAAGAGAAAAGTTTTGCATTATTTAATTAAGTTGAAGCGTCATAAGATTAAAGTAACCGAAAACTGCCTGACTCTTACCTGATAAGCAAAAACATGTGTTTCTGAAAAAAGTTTGATTCAACATTTTCAAAACAGAAATACACATATTTGGAATAAAATTATATAAAACATGAGTATTTTTTAAAGTTATTTAGATTGTTTTTATTTCTGATTTTAAAAATTGGACATTTTTTTTTTGAAACAAGTGAATTTAATTAGTTTTAGAATTAATTAATAACACTTTTTATAAGCTACTTGTTATTTTTGACAAATATATATAAAAAAATCACGATAATAACCTTTGAAACTTCAAACATCAGTTTGATGTTTAATTTCTCACTAATAAACAAATTAAATTTCAACACTTCTAAAAAACACCTATCTAAAGCAAGAATTATAATTAAATTACTTTTTTATGATTTAAAATAACCTGTTCTAATTAAATTAGTTAAATAAATTCAGTATTCTAAACGTTTTTCTCTCATCTTGGCAAAGTGGTTTCAAATTTTAAATCAGCTAAATTTAAATCATCATCAAACGTATTCAATGAAATGAAACACTAATTTATGTCAAAATAAAAAAAGATTATTTTTAATTAGTTTTAATTGAAGTAGAAATATTAATAAAATGGAAGTAAATGAAAATCTACATATAATGCTAATTAAAATTAAAATCATGATAACTGAAAAAGTAACAATTTTGTAAAGCACTTATTTCCCTATAAAAGGAAAATTTAATTAAACTGAAAGCATGAAATTATTTTGCACATCAAGTATAAATTTCGCTCTAGAAATAAATTATCTCTGTTAAATTATTTTAATTAAATCACGAAATGCAAACGATAAATTTCAAAAAGAAATCAATTTGTGTCATATTTGAAAAGAAAACATTAAATTATTTACTGGAACATTATTTCTTGTTAAAATTCAATGGGAATAGTCTCTCCGAAAATTTCTCGCATACTCTTTAATAAACATATTATATACCGAATAAAAACTATGAAGGCCTATGAAGGCAAGATCGTAAATATTACTGGCGCTCAGATTTTTATTTTCGTAGCTCCGTACAGGGTAGCTTAAACTTCTTTGTGCAGTAAAGAAAATCAAATACATTAAAGCACTTTATTCGCAGGGTACATGTTCCATAAATATGCCTCGAATACAGACACCGTGACTAAGGAATGGTAATTGATATGGGATTATAGGGAATACGTTCCTAGGTGACAAAGTAAAACAAACAAATATATGAAAAAATCCATTTAATTGAAGTTTTTGAACATTTTGATTCATTATCTTAAGGCTTAGGCAATGGTTTGAAGAATTTTGTAATTTTTTTTCTTTCTTGGCAGTTTTTAAAAGCTCCTTCCATTCAGATTGATACGCAGCAGTCGCATTAGCAGTTTGCCTCTTAAAATTAAGACTTCGTTCCATGGACGGATCAATGTTCATAAAGAAATCGCAAAGCTCATTTGCCATTCTTAAACCTTCACTAGGATTTTTCAAATGAAATGTGGCGTTTCCAGTACTTGTTGAAGCATTTTCTTCAATGGGCTGTGAATTTAACATTTCCTCCAACTCAGTTTCAGTCAGATATTCATTCTGCGATTCAAGCAACTCCAGAATGTCAATTGATTCTGTCTATTCGAATGCATCTCGTCCTATTCCATTCGCGATTTCGGCAATGTTTGCATTGAACAACATACTTGGCAAAGTTGTAATTAGATCTATTTTACTTTTTTATTAGTCCATTTGACGGCATTTACAAAGGATATTGGGTTGGATACATATTGGCATCCTTTTGTTATTATGTATGTACTCATTAGATCCGCGAATAAAGAAATTTTTAGCCTCGAATATAGGAATTGTGTCGCGTTTTTCTAATCCGCGAATACGGAAAACGCGAATGAAGGAAGCGCGAATAAGGTGCTTTCACTGTATGCATTTTAGAAGCATCTTATTTGAACGATTGTAAAATGGCCTGGTGGTAAGGTATCGGTTTTGGTACCGAAGACTGTCAGGTTCGATACCCGATTCCACCGAAGAACTTTGGCGTTAGGTGTTGGCGAAATTGTTCCAATGCGTAGATTGAATTCCACCAAGGATCTAACTCACGATCTTCCGATTTGCAGCCGAGTAACTTATCTACTATACAAAAGTGATGACCAATGTTTAGTGGCAGTTACTGGCTTATTACGATGTCACCACAATACCCCCCTACCAGGTAGTCTGTAAGAGATGAACGATTTTATTGCGCCAATCGTTATGGTTAGTGAATCAGAGTTGTTGCTGCATCAAATGAGTCTAATGACTTTGCGTTGCTGATGGAGAGAGTTGTTGCTGCTGCGTCAAATGAGTCTGACGACTTTGTGTTGCTGCGTTAAGTGAGTGTGACGACTTTGCTTTGGTTGCGTTTGCTGCTGCTAGATGGCGCCCTGACAGCTGTTTGAAAATTCATCACGTCCGAGGTCACTAATTTTGCGTTAGATGTTGGCGGAATTATGCCAATGCATAGGTTGAATTGCACCTAGGATCGAACTCGCTATCTTCCGATTTGCAGCCGAGTTACTTATCCACTATACAAAAGCGACCACCAATGTTTAGTGGCAGCTACTGGTTTATAACGATGTCACCACAGAACTGACGTGTAAGTGAGCCTAGTGCACGCTAAATCCGTCGTGGCTGAAGGCTTTCCCTCTGGCATGGTGTGGAAGTTTCGAGCAGGGAGTGCCAGCTCAGGTGTCGCTCTCTGTGTCTGACCTCGTTCTAAGTTAGAAAGTCTGCATCAAAATAACTCTAGTGTTGCTACAAAACGGAGCGTTAATACAAAGAAAACCAAAACTATAATTTTAATCTTAAGAGCATACATCAAAATTCCTTTATCTAAATAGGTTTACTTTTGAATTATTGTGCTTTAAACAGGCAGACATATAGACGAACAACTTTTGAATGGTCTGTTCCATATCTATATAAATACAAATGAATGTTTATCTAGAAATCTCTTACGCCTTCCTAAACCGTTCATTCGATTGCAATGAAACTTGGTCAGCTTATTGCTTACATCTACGGAATGGTTATAGGCATAACATTTAGAACTTTTAACATTTAACACCTCACCACACCCCATTTCCGTTTCTAGAGCTCATGTGGCCCCTTTCCGGTTTGGTATAGATGTAGGTGGATTTTATTAACATTAAAAACATACACAGGTACAGACAAATAACAAAATACATGAAAATACAAAATAGCAAGTGATGATAAATGCCAGAATGAACATCTTGTGTACAAGAAACTGGATGAATGAGCATAGTAATATACAGTATGAATGCAAAAAAGGGTTAAAAATATTAGTTACTACAGAGGGGGATGAAAAACAAGTTATAGATAAAGTACGGATCTCAACCGCATCTATTTACCAAGGATAAATTTCTAACTAACTCGCCGAAGAGACACAAAAGTTTCAGTGGAAATACTAAATAAAAGTTAAAGTTTAATTTTTTATATATTTTATTGCGTACAATAGCTATATTGTACAACTATTGCACGCAAATGCCATGCAAGTCATTGTCAGAGGTAATAATTGTATTGCAGATTATGCAAGATAGTTTTTGGGAAACCAATCTTGGGGTTTTTTAAATATAATTAAATTTTAGAGGTTTTCGCAGTAACATCCAAAAATATAATTAAAAATAAATTTGCGTCATATTAATTTTCAAAAAATTATCTTTTCAACTATACTTACCATTATATAGTATAAATATATTTTCTATATGTAATCTTCTTTAAAAGAAAATATTTTAATTCCATTTTCTAAAATTAAGCTGATAATTCTGAAAGAATATTAAACGAAGCAAGAAATACAATAAATTGTTTCTTTCTTTACCTTTCTGCTAGAACAGCAAGCTTTACAAAAATAAATGAATACACAAATTTTATACATAAAAATTTATAATTTTTCGTATTTTATATCTGTCATACTGTTTCTTTAAAAATATTGCCAAATTATTGATTGATTGCACATAATATTTTTTTCGGCGGCAGTAACGTGCCTGTTACCAGTTTGATATAAACTTTACATTAGATGCCAAAATTGTTAACCAAATTTTACTTGTTATAGTTTAGTTATCATAGAGTATAGTTTATTTGTTATAGTTTATTATAGTTTTTTGCTTTTTGTAGCTTGGGAGCTCATTTGCATTTGAACATGTATACTATCTTCCTAAATAGATTTCATTCAAAATTTAATCGAAATATACAAATTTAATAGTAAAAAAGCTTGTCAAATTTCATCCAACTAATTCAAAGTATTTTAGATTTATTATTTTCACAAATATACGGATATTATTAAAATAATGTATTATTCGGACTCATTAAGGCGTGATTGTGAAAATTTGTTAAAATCTCAAACTTAAATTTCTTTACGTTTACAATATTGTATGCTTGTATACTTCGTACACAAAGAAGCAGGAATTATGTTTTTATGCTGAATTAAATAAAAGAAATTCATAAAAACACAGTAGTATTAAATAAAAGAAATTCAGAAAAACACCTTAGTATTAAATAAAAGAAATTCAGAAAAACACATTAGTATTAAATAAAAGAAATTCATAAAAAACATTATTATTAAATAAAAGAAATTCATAAAAACACATTAATATCAAATAAAAGAAATTAATAAAAACACATTAGTATCAAATTGAATTCATAAAAACAATTTAGTATTAAATAAAAGAAATTCCTAAAAACACATTAGTATTAAATAAAAGAAATTCCTAAAAACACATTAGTAATAATGAATATATATTTGTTGACACTGATCAAATTCATTGTCATTTCTTATAAATGTTTGAAAATATTTTTTATTTCTTTTTTTAAGCAATTAAATGTAAGATTATCTTTTGGTGACCGGAAATTAACAGAATTTAAATCTCGTAGTGAAATGTTTTTATATAACAAAAGTTTCGATACGAATTAATTCTACATTCATTCTTCATTTCTCTATTTCACTAACTTGTAAGATATTTATTTTAAAGGAATATAAATCTGGATTAGTTTTATCATTACCGGTCCCATTACCGCGTATGTTTGTATAGACGAATTGGGATCGATACTATCTTTTAGCAGTTTCGACTTCAAAGGAATCGTGGATTCAGGACTCCTGCCGAAACCCGCATTCTATATCTGTTAACATGAATTGAACATTATCGATGTAATGAGGAAATTTGGATGTGTTGTTGACATGGTGGTTTGGGTGTTATCTGCCTTAATTGACGATATGTGAATTCTATGAATTCAGTTTTTCCAAGACAAATAGGGTATTGGGGAAATTATTTATTTTTTAAAAGGTATTAGGGTATATTTATTAATTATTTATCATTACATGGTATTATTGTTTTATAGTGCATTTACTGGTACTCGGTGTGTTGTTACCGCCGAAAAAATATTAAATTATAATTAATAATAATAATAATATGAAGAAGAAGAATAGTAATAATAGTAGTAATATTAGTAATAGTAATAATAGTAATATTAATAATTAATAGTAATAATATTAATATTAATAAATAATAATAGTAATATTAATAAATAATAATAGTAATATTAATAAATAATAATAGTAATATTAATAAATAATAATAATAGTAATATTAATAATAATTAAAAAATATTAAAATATCAACTACGTCCGATAGAAAAATTTGAAAAATTAGATTTAAAAAATTATTTAGGGTTTTTAGGTGTATTATTAGTTATAAACACTATAAATGCAAAAAGAATTATTTGAAAATATTATATAGTTTGTAAACTTAGAAAAGGTGTAGTAAATTCTAATGAAATTGAACCAAAACGGCTAACACTCCATACAAAATTGTAAAGCAGAAATCCTCTATTTCTTTGTACACAAGTTATAGAATATGAAGACGAAAGAAAGGAACCAAAATCTAAGAAAAATCTTGAGAAGCAAAGAAGTTATGGGTAAAATTATACGTATATATGAGTTTTTTATTCTATAAATTCACTGCTAAATCTTTCTAAAACACCTACAGATGTTTACCCACAATGAAACTTTTGGTTCATTTCGTTGCTATTTGCTGAAATGTTTATGTAAATACCTCGATTATTTTTTGAGATATCATGTTAAGGGTGGAGAATTTTTATGAAAATTAAAGTTTAGAGAAAATTGAAGTCAAAGACAAACTTTAGCTGAAAAATGTGTGACCCTGGATGATAGGTCGGGCCTCCCTTTTTCTAGATAAAATGAACTGTTTTGGAAAAAACCAAGTCTGATTATAAAGAAAAAACAATAATAATAATAACAATAATAAAAGAAATAACAATAATAAAACAAATTCTCCAATGTGGTCGATAATCAGTGTTTTTAACGTAGTCGGATACCTTAAGGGCAATCAATCTATAATTTATCAATGATTAATTGAAATAGGATGAATGATTCAAACAGTATATAAAATACGAACAAACACATATCTTTTTTCATATATTAGATTTGTGTTTTCGTTTAGAATTGTTTAGCTTGGTGTTCTTTCAGAATGGTAGTGAAAGAAACTATTTATTGTATCTCCTGATTCGTTTAATATTCGTTCAGAATTCTCAAATTTAATTTTAGAAAATATTATTGAAGTATTTTCTTTTAAAATTCATTAAATATAGAAAATATATTTGTACCATAAAATCATTGAAATAGTTGAAAAGATAATTGCCTCTCCAAAAGTTTCTCGCATAATCTGTAATAATGTTGTTATATCTGATAATAACTTGCATAGCATTTGAGCAGAATAGCTACAAAATATTAATCTTGAATTTAGCATATCGACTGAATCTAATGTCTCTTCGGCACGTTATTTGGAGATTAATCATTGGTAAATAGAAGTTGTTGAGATCTGAATTTTTTTTTAAAAAATTTAAGATAATTGTAATATGTCGAGAACTATCTCGTAGAAGTAAGCAATAAGTTAACCACGTTTTATCGCAATCGGATGAAAGGTTTAGGAAGACATAAGAGACATATAGACAAAAATTCATATTATTTATATAGATTAGAGTATATTCATTAATTATTTATTTTTAAAGGGTATTAGTATTTTATAGTGTATGAGGGTATATTTATTATTTATTTATTTTAAAAGGTATTAGTATTTTTTATGGTATTAGGGTATATTTATTATTTATTTATTTTTAAAAGGTATCAGTATTTTATAGTGTATTAGGGTATATTTATTATTTATTTATTTTTAAAAGGTATTAGTATTTTATAGTGTATTAGGATATATTTAATTTTTATTTATTTTTAAAAGGTATTAGTGTTTTATAGGATATTAGGGTATATTTATTTATTTTTTTAAATGTATAAAACTTGACTTATTTTATCCCTAGCCGCCATTGGCGACTAGCTGGTTCGCTATGAGTAATGCGTTCTAAAATTTTTTATTGAATCACATATTCATTAGCCAAAAATAAAGAAATTGTTAAAGTTAAAAGATTCAGTTATTAGTAGTTAAAGAGTAGGTAACTTTATTCGGAAAACCTTTTTGAGTTTAATTCTCTAATAATTTATCGATTATGCTTCCAAAATATTAAAAATGTTTTTTTCGGTAATATTGCCCAAATGTTAAATACGTTTTTTTTTAAGAAGGTGAAAAAAATAAAAAATTATTGAATTAATGATACATGATAATAATACATGAATTAATGATATTAATGATTAATGATACATTAATGAATGATAATAATTTACATATATAAATGCAAACGATTATAGAAATATGCCATTAAGACGGGATTTCAATGCATATCCTGTCTAAATTCAATCAGGTTTACTGTAAATAAAGATAATTTATGGAATTCATGATATAGATATTGCAAACGATCATAGAAACCTTTGCTTTGCATTTATATTTTTAGAAAATATCACATTTATATATTTTTTATTTTATCCAGTCACGTGCAAAAAGCTGCATTTCTTTAGATTTGATTTACGATGATAGTTGTTTTTTTATTTGAACTTCCGGCATTGTTTTATTTTACTTTATCCAGTTACGTGCTAAAAAAACATGGTTAAAATTTTTCTTTAAAAATTCGTTAAAAATAGAAGCTTGAGTTATTCATTAAAACACTAATACCATTAGACAGCTAATTTTTCTTTTATCTTTAAACTGATGTAAATATCATGTTTGTGCGATAATATTTTCAGAGGGTATAGCGGAATAACGTCGAAATTTCGCTTAAATTTTAATTAATTCAAATTCTATTTAAAAATTCGAAAAAAGGGCTCCGAGGTGCACATTCCCAACCTCCAAGGTATACATGTACCAAATTTAGTAGCTGTAGGTCCAACGGTCTGGCCTGTAGAGCGCCAACACACACACACACACACACACACACACTCACACACATTGAGCTTTATTATAAGTATTACCAATCCTATTACTGTTTATATTTGTGGAGACTGACTGGTATCGATGCTATTTTTAGTAGTTTCGACTTCAAAGGATCGTGGATTCAGGATTCTCACCGAAACTCGCAATCTAAATCTGGATAATCTCATTCTAAATTTGGATGTTGAGATGGTGGCATGGGTGTTATCTTCCTTATTCGACGATTTGTTAATTCTAAGAATCCAATTTCCCAAATAGCTTTGTGGAGCATTAAATTAGGTTTAGAAACATTTTAATCCAACAAATAAATATCTCTATTTTTATTCCTTCTTCTACAAAAATACTTACTCGTAAATAATAAGTAAAATGGAAAGAAAATCAATACTTTTTTTCCATTCTAAATTGAAACATCGAGTTTATTGAATTGAATTTATTAGTGAAAAAGCTATTTTTTCAACTCAAGTATTGAATGGAGGATAACACATTTCATCTCTTAAAAATATATACTTATAGTGCTTAGTAATATTCTAGAGTGATATGACGAAGTTTCAAATAATTTCAAAGACTTTCTTGTAAAAATAAATCTTTGGTTAATTTTATTATTTATTATGCAATAATATCTATTTGATAGAATAGATAACTCAGAAAATAGACCATCAAAATTTTCTTTACACCCAAAATTAAAAGAAAGTTCGGACAAAATGAAAATGGATTTCGATATAAAAATCAAAGTGGAACTATCACTTCAAATTTTTTATATCAATAATGGATGGCATGCATCTACACTTACTTCATCTTTGCATGATGTTTTAAATTTCAGTCATAGCAATTAGTGAAAAAAAATTGTTCTCAAAGCAGGTGTACTGTGAATTGGTTATTACTGCAACATTTTTCACGACTATTGTTTTATAAAGAACGTAGCTATCAAAAAAAATCAAATGTCACAATTTTTATTGCGAGTTTTAACTTGCCATTTCCTGTTTGTTGTGGCTGGAAGAAACGTGATATTTCTTGATTATTTTTATAACTAATCTGAGATTTTTTTTGCTACTAAAGGTGATAATGAGTCAAATAAATGTCACAATCTTTATGGCGAATTATAATTTGCCATTTCGCTGTTTGTTGTTGTTGGAAGAAACTTGATATTTCATGATTATTTTTTATAACTAATCTGAGATTTTTTTACTACTAAAACTGATAATGAGTGGAAAAACTCAGAAGAGAGGGTCATTGAAGATTTTGTACTGAACTTAACATGAAAATTAGCATGATGATGGATATTTCCATCATACTATTTTTTATATACTTTATATTATATATTTATATTACGACTTTTAAAACTCTTTCCCTTTAATATAGAGCATGAAATAAATCCCCCTGATTTATTTCATCAAAAAAGAAAAAATATATATGCAAAGAAGGGTTAAAAATAAATGATTCTGCAGTTCTTAAACAGAATTCCTTGAGGTAGTTTCCAAATTGAATTTTAATCCAGTAAACGAATTTTATCTTCCTCATACTTTTATTCTTTACTCTGAAAGAATAAAACTATGAGGAATACTTTTATTCTTTTCTGAATATTTATTCATGAAACAGGCAACAGAGCAAATAAAACGGCAACATTTTTTCTAGTTCAAAAATTGAAACGAGGTCACCCAAATTTATTCTGAAAATAGAACTATTTTCTAACACTCACATATCAAATGGTAAACAATACTGTTTCGTGTTTAAAGGTTAAATTCTAATCGCTCCGCCATAACCCTAGAATGCCTGCATTCCAGAAAAATTATTTACTTCTCCGTTTGAAATAAAATAAAAAAATGTTATTTAGTGCAACAACTATCTCACCATCTCTTTCTACTCCTCGCTAAGAGAAAAAGAATAATGCAAGAGTAAATGAATTTTTAATAAAGAGCGTTATCTCCGGGATAAAAAACTGAGTTATTTTTCAATTAAATATTCACAGGGACGTTCTAATTCATCGCGACATGAAAACTTCCCGCCCTTTTCTGTAAAACAAGTCACAAAGGAGGGGTTTGAGGAAGACAGCTGTGAAATTGCCCTCGATTTCTTTAGAAACGTTTGTACGTGCATTGCAAGCCAAAAATGTATGACTTCGTGGAACAGACCATGAATCCCGATTCTCAATGTTAACTTGAATTCTTTCACCATGTAAAAGAGCATTTAGTCTCATATTGTGTTCTTCAGATGCCATTAAATGATAAAATATTAAACGAATGATTCGTCATTTTAGATTATACTGATCCGCCTTAGTCTTTAAATATAGAAAATAATTTAATGTTAAAAGGTTAGAAACGTTTGTACGTGCGTTGCAAGCCAAAAATGTTTGAGTTCATGATACAATCCATGAATCTCGATCTTCAATGCTAACTTTTTCACCATGTAAAGGAGTATTTAGTTTTATACGGTATTCTTCGAATGCCAATAATGACTAAAAATGATAAAAGGATAAAATATCGAACGAATAATTATTTTCTTAGATTATTCTCATACGTGTTAGTCTTTAGAGATATAAAATAATTTAACCCCTTCCTTCTCGGTCCCGTGAAAATGACGGGGTGAAATTTCTACCTCTATTTCTCGCACCCGTGATATTTCCGGGCTGGCCTATTCAAAAGTAATGCGCCAAAAATATTAAAACAATCTATTTCTTATGCCCAGAATTATGTTTATTTCTCAATATATACGCCAGATGGCTGCCCTAGACTTTCTGATATGTTTTTAGAGATAATTTATTTATTTTAAACTAGATGTCAACAGAAAGGAAACTCGGTACTATTGTCCTGATTGTGATGTTGGCCTATGCATCTCATGCTTCAAAATTTATCACACAAGAAAAAATGACTAGTATTTATTTACATTATATGTAAATGCAATAAAATTATGTTTGAATGCTTAAAGCACATATTTTTTTTTATTGTTTCTCTTTGTTGGAAAGCTAACATTCAGTCATAATAACCCTAAGTGTTGGATTTTCAGATTTTTTTTTTTAAATTTCAAGCTAAAAATTAACTAAAAAATTAAAGCTGAATGCAAATATTGCACATACACTCAGTTATGCATAATTTTCTTGAATAAGAAAATAGCCCCTTTTATTACCATTTTCTTCAAAATTATGCAACCGTTAAGGGGTTAATGTTATAAGATTAAAATAACTTATGTTCAGTTCTTGATATATTCTCAGAAAAGTACTTGAATAAGTTAAAAATATTGTTACGTGAAGGACTCTCAGGTAGCACAGCCTATGGCACAATATTGTACAATATTGTTCGACATTATATGATATTAATCAATATTGCACAAAATTATACAATATTGCGAAAACAATAATTTATAACTATGGTTCATGTCCCTAGTAGTATACAAATACAGTACAATATTGCGAATATTGATCAATATCATGCAATATTGTACTGTATTTGTGTACTACTAGGGGCATGAACCATCGTTATAAATTATTATATTCGCAATATTGTACTGTATTTGTGTACTACTAGGGACATGAACCATCGTTATAAATTATTATATTCGCAATATTGTACTGTATTTGTGTGCTGCTAGGGACATGAACCATCTTTATAAATTATTATATTCGCTATATTGTACTGTATTTGTGTGCTGCTAGGGACATGAACCATCGTTATAAATTATTATATTCGCAATATTGTACTGTATTTGTGTACTACTTCGGACATGAACCATCGTTATAAATTATATCTACTCACACAGTGTTCTAAAAACTAATTTTAAAACTACTATACAAATGCATATGCATCCAATAAGAAAACTAAAATCAATTATATAAGTGATGAATTTTATGTTGTTTCAGTCAATGAATGAGCTTCAAAAATTTTTTTAATCTAAACTTTTGTTCAATTACCCGATTTTATCAATTATATTTAATAAAACACTTGTCACACTCCAACATTTTATCAAAAACTCTTACTTCTACACCTAAACGTTACCGAGTGATTAATCTTTAAAACACTCTATTTTGTACAATTTTTTTGGTGAATACAATATTCACCTCGACAAAATTTCTATGAAATTAAGGTTTCCAAATACAATTTAGATGTTTTTTATTTGAATCGTGGGAATGTATTTCTTATTAAAAATACTTCATGTCCTTTAATTCAAGTGAATTAAGTCACACTAACAATTTAAAACATTTTTTAAAAATGTATTTTTGAATAAAATTATTTTTTCCATTTAGTGGAGAATTGTAAGTGGAGAAAAAACTTTATATCCTAACCTATTTGTAGAAAAATACGTTTTCATTATCAACCAGATACTACCAGCTTATAAAAACTACAGAAATATATCATCAATAGAATTTTTCACTTATACTAGATTCAATTAATTTTATTTTTTATTTTCTAGAAAAAATTTAGACTTAATTTCTAATTTTGTTTCCTTTTATATTTCTTATAATAAAATATAAAACATAAGATATTCTAAAATATAGTTTTTATATTGTTATGAAATCAAATAATATGATGAATATTGAAAAATATTGTACAATCTATTTTTCTTTGTTGCTAGAAATGTGCATCGCAAATAAAAACGTTTGAGAAAACTTGGAAGAAATACTAATAAAATATAGATGAATTAGAAGGCATGAAAAAAAATTGTTGAAACTCATATATCAATTCGCCTAAAAATAACAAATAATAATAAATTATTAGAAAGAAATGTTCAAAATTCTAGACTAATATCAAAATAAGTTATTACGGTAAAAGGTCTTTTTTTTTTTTTGCAAAAAGTTGAAATATTTTTTATTCAATATTCTTAAATTCTGAACAGTCTTCTTCCTAAAATCATTTTAATTTTGTTTATTAGCTTATTCTATGGAAAATTACATACTTTCTTATATTTGCATAATAAATATTTTAATTCTGTTTTACATCTTAATCCCATTTTCTCAAATTCTTAATTTTCTTCACTACATCGTAAGTTAAAACCTGAGCCGTAGTTTTCATTAATATTTTGTATAATCATTTCTTATTAGGTTCTAAAATTCGATGTTTCTAAATTAATAAATAAATAATCTGTTCATTAAAAAATATTCGACAGTTTTTAATGACTCATAACGCTTATCAAAATTGCAATTTTCATGCTATTTATCAATCTAATTACAATATTTAAAAATTAGATCAAAGAGTTGTTTACTTTTTAGATTAGGTATTAGAAAATATATTTACTAAGCTACATGAGAAATTCTGAGCATATTATTTGATAAACTTTTAAGCTAGTAGGATTTTGCTTAATTCTTTTTTTTTTTTTAGTCTCAAAACTCCATATTTTCCCTTTTTTTTTTTTAAACTGATGTTATTTTTTTCATGGATGTTTTTCTATTTTATGATATGCAGAAATTCATAAATACTACAACATTATAGTATTTTTCAGAAAATTCATCAGGAACAAAGTCACATATTTTAAGATAATTAATAGTTGTATTTGATGGTTAGCTATTATATAAAGAGAAAATAAAACTTCGTAGTTTTGAAGATGTATGCTCACCAGAAAATACATTTCAAGAAGGCCTACTTTCTCTAATATTAGTACATAAGTATGATTGCCATAAGTATACATAAGTATATAATTATGACAAGAATGAATAAGTACATAAGTATATAAGTATGATAAGAATGAATAAGTACATAAGTATATAAGTACGTATAAGTACATAAGTATATAAATATGAATAAGTACATACATAAGTATATAATTATGATAAGTATGAATAAGTACATAAGTATATAATTATGAATAAGTACATACATAAGTATATAATTATGATAAGTATGAATAAGTATGATGTTTTTCTATTTTATGATATGCAGAAATTCATAAATGCTACAATATTACAGTATTTTTCAAAAATTCATCAGGAACAAATTCACATATTTTAAGTTGATTAATTGTTGTATTTGATGGCCAGCTATTATGTAATAAAACTATATAAATAAAACTTCGTAGTTTTGAAGATGTATGCTCGCAAGAAAATACATTTCAAGAAAGCCTACTTTCTTTAATATTAGAAAATAAGCATGATTGCTCAAAAGTCTTTATCCATAAGCATGTGCAATTAGTTTTTTACCAGAAGGATTTTTTAATGATTCAAAGTGAGTCTTAAAGGATTTGCAATTAATCAGACTTAAAAATATCTATTTTGGTGATATTCAATAAAAATTTTAATACAATTTATAAGATCCATATAATTTATTTTAAGAAATTATCATGGTATTAAATCGCTTATAATAAATATTTCACTAACATAATTACAACAAAACTCTATCTGTAATTGCAAAGAATTATCGCGTTATGACTAAAAAAATGATTTTATCTAAATTTGGAAGTACCAAACAATGTTTTAGAAAAAAAAAATACTATTATTCTGCAGGGTGATTAATTTATTAGAAAGGGAATTTTTTATTTTTTTTTTTTTTGTGTTCGTAATCTTTTTCTAATTACATACACCGTTTCACAATTGCTAAGGAATAAGTGATTTATGCAAATTGCGTCTCGGACAGCTGAACAATAAAAATAACTTCAAAATGAGAGGAGTGACAGACTAGGACTCGTTATCTGTATAAAATACATCTCATACAAGCTCATGTTTCATACGAAAATTCATGCTATTTGATGTTTGACCCAGAGTAATGCAGGATGCTAAAAAGTTATTTTTTATGAAATTATGTTTGTTTCTTACAAAAATTAAGATCTAAATGTCAGCAAAACATTATTTTAGTGTCTACGATAGTGGACTAACAATTGAACGATTGAAAGTAGATCAAATGTCATCACTGTAGCAGCTGCAATGGGTGTATCAAAGAGTGTCATTTCGTGATCAAAGAAGGCAGCTGAAGATAGAAATTCTTGCCGGGGGTCATGTAGGAACATCACACCTTTTGAGGATTACTATGCAACTCTGGTGGCAAAAAGGAACAGAGATTTAGCTCCTGTCCAGATAGCTGCAAACCTTGCAACCACTACCGGTATGCATGTTTCCTCAAGACCCATCTGACGGCGATTAAATCAAGTTGGTTTGTATGCACGGAAACTTGCTCGTTGCATCCCACTTGAACCACACCATCGTCGTGAGTGATTACGCTGGTTTAAGGAAAATGAAGGTTCAGCTATCCCAAATTGGTCTAGACTGGTGTTCTCAGAGATGGTGCTTCAATGATGTGAAGCGGTGTTCTGCCATTGAGCATGATGCCTGCTCACACCATCACGTCTAGGCCATACCGATCACGTTCACTAACAAAAGTTGTGCATAAACGTGTTTTACGCTCTCTCCACAGTAATTGGTGGCAGAACTACTTGCCGCACTGAACTAGTGCAACTAGATTAAATCAAATTGGTTTGTATGCACGGAAACTTGCTCGTGGCCTCCCACTTGAATCACACCATCGTCGTGAGAGATTACGCTGGAGTAAGGAACATGTAAATTGAGATATCCCAAATTAGTCTAGACTGATGTTCTCAGAGGAATCTAGTTTCAGTGCGGCAAGGGGTTCTGACCACCAAAAACTGTGGAGAGAGCGTGAAACATGTTATGCACAACGTTTGTTAGTGAACGTGATCGGCATGGCCTAGGCATGATGGTGTGTACAGGCATCATGTGCAATGGCAGAATACCGCTTCACATCTTTGAGCGAGAAAGCTTTACATCGCAGCGGTATTGCAGCGAGGTTATTCTGGATCTTGTTAGTCTCTTTTGAAGTGCTGTAGATCCAGACTTTTTGTGTATGGGAAATAATGCGTTGCCACACAAAAGCGTTGAAGTATCGGACGCATTGCAAAGTGAAAATATTATCCGTATGCTATGGCTTGCTTACTCTTTCGACCTAAATCCTATTGAACATGCTAGGGATGCTCTTGGCAGACGTGTTTCTCAAAGAACCATATCTCCCTGAGAAGAGAAAGAGCTAAAAATCGCGTTGAGAGAGGAGTGGGACAATATCCTCCAAGAACGTGAGAGCATGGAGAACAGATGTAAAATGTGCATTAGTGTCCATGGTTCGCACAAATCTAACTAAGGTACTCATGTCTGTATTATGTCAACTCATTCTGACCTGAAGATCACTTTTTGTGGAACTATTTGGAAATCATCGAAGGAGTATCTTTTCTATTTCTGAGTTTCAAATCCTTCGATGAGTCGATATCTCCACCATTTTGCACTATAATAAGCGCACATTCTTCCTACTAAATATGTACTTAATTTTATTTCTTCAATCATTGTCTATACTTATCTATTCCGAAAAACGTAACTGTTCCTTAGCAATTGTCAAGCAGTGTAGTATTTAATTAATTATTTTAAATAATTTTGCTAAGGTGTTCAGGAGAATTTCAAATTTTCTTGAAATTAAAACAAAATAAACTTTTTTAGCGATTCCAACTTATATGAAACATTTAAATGGATGTCCCAACAATTTAGATCTGTTTTTTTAAACAGAAATATCTTTAACGCTGAGAATTCAACCCAAAATATTTAAGTAATAGAGCTTCTGAAAACCAATAACGAATTCTTAAAGAAATGAAAATATGAAAAATGGGCAATTTAGAATAAAGAAAACTGAAGGATAAATTTGAAATAAGAGAGAAAATTGATGATTTGTTAGAAAACGAGAAACCTGTAAACAAACACATTGGAAAATATTTCTCAAACGAATAAAAGGACATTTTAATAATATGCCCAAATCAAGGGTAAAGAGAAGGCCGAAAAACTTTTCAGCAAATTTAGTTTATATATAATTAACGTAAAATATTATCACATTTGTAAAAATATCAAGCAGACCTTTTATTTGAGTTAAATTAAATATTATCTACCTTCATTTAGAAATATTTTTCTAAGAAACAGAAATTATCTTTAATAGGATAGTTAAAATGTAACAAATGAAATTAATTTTTATCTTATGACATCAGAAAAAGCCCTTATTTTCAATAAATAAAGTCAAAAAAATGTTAAAAAATTTGTATTATTATCTACTTTGCCATTGACTTTGAATGAAAAGTAAACACAAAAGAAGCAATTTATTATTGTGAGAAAATTCATTAACTGAGAATGCTTTAATTGCATGTACATTTCTCGGGGTCCAATATCTAAGATTTAAATAGCTCATATTTGGAAAGTATTCATTGAAAAAAATAATCTCAAGTTTCTAGGGTTGGTTCAACAATGTGAAAAAAGAATTCTAAAACGTTAATGAATCCCAGCTTTATATTGACTCTTTTCTATAATTAAACTGCTTCAGAAAAGAAAAAAAAAATGTTAACAGCATAAAATTAATTATTTAGGAAAAGATTTTTTTAAAAAAAGAAAGGGAGCAGCGTTTAATAGACCGTGCTTCATGTAGTTTCATTAAGATTGATCGATTGGTAATATTAATAGAACCATAAAAGCTTGTAATAAAAGCATCCTTTTTAAAATGCGAAAGAAAATTAGTACAATTATCTAGTGTTTTAAATAGGAGAAAAGCAGCTCATTAAGCTACGATATTCATTTTTGAATACATAGAATGTTTATAATTAAGGTATCCGACAACTTTAAAAACACTGGTATTCTACCACATTGATTGTTTTTTTTTAAAGTGTTATTTCTTGTAATTCAGACCTTTCTCTTTCCAAAAAAGTTTATTTTTTCTTAGAAAAGGAAGGTCTAGCCTATTATCCAGAAACATTTTAAGTAAAATATATTTTTCATTTAAAATTCGTCTTTAACTTCAATTTTAATTTTCTTAAAAATTATCCACCATTAACATAATATCCCTAAAACTAATAGAGGTATTTACGTAAAAATTTCAGCGTGTGTTTTAAATGATATGGGCAATGAAATGAACCAAAAGTTTTAGTGTTGGCCGGAATACTTTTTCATTTATAGGTGTTTTTAGAAAAATTAAGTTGCGAATTTATGGAAAAAATGTATATATACTTAGATTTTTACCCGCATTTTCTTTGCGTATCATAATTTTTCTTAGATATTGGTTCATTTCATTCATCATTATATTCTATAACTTGTGTACAAAGAAAAACCGATTTGTTGCATTACCATTGTGTGTAGAGTGTGAATCGTTTTGGTTAAATTTCATTAAAATTTACTACAAATTTTCCTATTTCTCAAAATATATTATATTTTCAATTTTTTTTTGTATTTATAGTGTTTATAATTGATAATACATCTAAAAACCAAAAAAAGTTTTTGTAAAATCAAATTTTTTCCTTCGAACGTAGTTGGTTACCTTAAAGTTACACTTTTGGAAGGTAATAACAAAATAACAAGAAAACTATTGTAACAGATGTTAGAGAATTTTGTAATAGTTTAAAGAATGTCGTGAAAGTTTATTTTCTCCCAAAAATTTTAAAAACCACCAAGGGGAAAATGAAGCTGTATTCGATATTTTTAAACAAAACAAGACATGAATTCATCGGTTTAAAATGTGTTTAATCATTTTTCAAACGAAACTGTTTGTGGGGTTATTCTGATGATGATTAGGTGAGTACCAAAAGTGGCGTTACACTGATAAAAGCTCATAATTAAAATTTAAAAAAAATAGTATTTAACACTAGATTGCCTAAGGCAGTCATTTTGACTGCTTTTCCATTTCAGTTAGAAAAACAATTGTGTATATAATGACACAACTTCTTAGAATTTCGTGACTTTTTGTACAACATAAAAATGCTTTTATTAATCATTGTAGTTACCTCCCCCTTCTTTCATTTCCGGTATATAGTGTGTTATACCTGTATTGCCTAAAAGCAGTCATTTTGACTACTTGGAAAATTTTAAATAATCAAATGACTTTTATTATTGAATGGAGTAAATTTCTTATATGAAATCGGAGCCAATCTGATTATATGAAATCAGATCGGCTCCAGTTTCGTATAACAGTTTATATATTTTTTGATTACCGTCACTTGTTCGTTACTTGTCATTCGAATCTATACGCCAGGCCTACCATCAGAAAATGAGAACCCACAAACATCAAATACAACATATTCTAATAAACGAAAATTTCGCCAAGTACGACTTTGCAGCAAAAATAAAACAAATAATATATGTGAAAAATGCCAAAAGTGTGTTTGCGGAAGATGTACGCATAAAAAGATTTCAACATACATTTGCTTAAAATGTAAAAATATTGAATACATTATTTTTGTTCCAAACGAAGTAAATTTTTTTTATCCTTAGTGCTTACTAATAACTTGCTATATTACTGTAAATAGTATAAGAAATATTAAAAACTAATTTTAAACAAATTTCTTTACAAATTAGTTATTCTTTCACAATGCAGTTATTTCGACTGCTTTGGGGCAATATACGTATATACTAAGTCTCGGTTTTTCTAGTGTTAAATAGCTATCAAAGGACTAACTATTTAAAAAAAGCCATAAGCCTGCGCACTAAAAGCTAAAAACAGTCGAAGACTTAAAAAAAAATTTTTTTAAGGAGCAGGTTTAAAAAGAAAAAAAAATGAAGAGGTCTACATGACTCAAGCAGAGGTGCCGTTATAGTATTTCTACAGAATCATTAAAACATAATTAATGATAATTCGGTAAATAATAAAATTTACCGAAGAAAGACAATTTAAATTTAGAAACAGAAAGAAAAATAAAAAATAACAAAAGCAAAGAGGAAAAATATAAATTAAAAATAAGTAAATAAATGGAGAAATAAATGAACAGAAAAATAAATTTATACAATGACTCAGTCTAAGTTAAGTAAATCTTGTAGGGCTATGTAAAATCGCAATATCTTGCAACTAGCTTACGTCAGGAAGAAACAAATGATTTATGCAGATGCACGTCATAAGTCATATCATTTTCCAGATAAAAGTGACCCTTCTTCTTCTTGCATACAGCCAACCACCTCTTCACCACTGAACGTAGCAGTATCGACAAGATTTGTTGTGGTCGACTGCTGAATAAGTATTGTCCAGCCCTACATTGACCGATCAGCCAAACTAGCATTCTTTTCGGGGTAGTAAATGGTTCCTCCACATCTGCACTCTCTCAAACAGTTGGAATGAAACTGTCAATCTTTAACATCATATCCTTCAGGGTTTTGAGATTACCTGGTACCATCAGTACTGTACTTAAATCATTATTGTCAATCTTCAGGTCCTTCCTTAACTCTGATATTTCCATACATTCCCTTAAATAGTGTTATACTGTACCAATTTCCCCAGAAATGCATTTATTTTCTTGCTTTCTTCCAAATCATTGAAAATATGCAAGAAATCTCCAATGTCCAGATATTATTTGGATTATAAGTGGATGGTATCTTCTTATTTTAATTTCCGGAAAGATAGAAGTGACCTTGTTTGTTGGAGTTCTCATTGTCACGAACGGAAAATGTCTGTAGCCACTCTTTTCTTGCTACATGATATTATGAATGTGATAGCATTGAAAGGCCTGCTTTATGAAGGTATCGTTTAGTATGAGTAATATGCCGAGGGATATGCTAAGAGCTATTCTTGAGAATGCAGTAATGCGATTTAACTTGCTTTCAGAAAAATGATGGATGCCATATTAAATATACTTTGTGACACATTTCAAAAACGATTAAACACATTTAAAACAGTGTCTTCATGTCCTATTTTGCTTAACAACATCGTATACAGCGTCCTTGGTGGGGAGTTTTTGACTCGAGTTTGTGTTCCATGATTTCCATTAAAATATAACCAAGTTTGATAACCTTTGTCCAGAAGTTTTCATTTGAGGATTTCATAGTGGGACTTCAATTATAACCATCCTGTATATTTATGTTTTTTTTTAAATCTTTCTAAGAAATTTCTAATTTATAATAAATTTTGAAATAATTAAAGTCTGATCGAAGTCCATATTTATAAATAAAATTTACCGTAAGAGCAGATTAATCATGAAATATGAAATAGAAGATGAATTATTCAGATTAAATTTAGTAAACAGAAACAATTATTGCACTGAAAGGTATTATCTGTATAACCAATAAATTGCAGGCACTTAATGCAAAATTTTGTAAATTCTAAAAGTTGTTTTGAAGTTAACAGAAAGTAAATGCAAAAACCTAAATCTAAAATAAATCAAATGATATTATATGATCCAACTATATTCGAAAAAAAGTTATGAGAAATAAATTGACTTACTTCTTTAAAGTATCGCACTCAGAAAAAAAATGATAAATCAATATAAAAATATAGATATCTTTTTGTATAAAAGCACACATAAAAAAGAAATTTGAGTTTCAATTTAAATCCTAACGAAATAAAAGTAAGCCCAACACAACTTAAAAATTCAAAATGTATTAAAATACAGATTTTATTATATTTTGAATGATATCTTAGAAGTACGATTAAATTCTTTTTTTACTTGAATGTCTGCAAAGAATCGGCTTAAGAATCGTAAACAGCCCATTAGAGATCTGCAAAACTCAAATATAAACAGAGTAAGAATCAAATCCTCTCAAATACCATTATATATTTCTGCCTAGTAGTCGTTACCTTATCGCAACTGAAATAATCATATAAATTCAAACATTTTTCGTTGTGAAGCTCTTGAAACGTGAGTAACTGCTGCTTCAGATATATCTCTGAATTTCTTTATTTAATGCTCAAAACTGGAGAAATACTTCAGAAGCATCTTAAATATAACAATAGTTTTAAATCTTTTCGAAAAATGGCTGTATTATATAATGGTGGTTTCTTCTTACATTTACCAAAAACCAATGAGAATACTTTTGAAAGTGTAAAGTTTATGCCCCTTTTATTTATTTATTTTATCATTTTGGAGGGTTTTCTTTTCAGAATCTTGAAATAGCAATTATTTTCAATGAGAACTCTAAGGTAAAATGACAATTTTTTAAAAAAAATATATGAAACAATTAGCTATTATTTATTGGATGAGTTACTAAATTAGTTGAGATTAAAAATACAGTATACTTTATTCATCATTTGTGATATTTCTTAATAAATATTGAAAAAATCAAATATTTTTAGTCAAATAATAACTATTTTCAAATTATAAAACGGTATTCAAATTATAAAACAACATTCCGTTTCAATATTTGACGGTATTGAAACGGAATGTTGAATTATACGAGTAGAAAAGGCAGATGCATTGAAGTCATCTGCCAGTAAAAACCACCTGCTGGTTGCACTCATATTTTATTTCTCAGTCAAATTAAGATTAAGAAAATTTAAAATTCAAATTCAATAATCATACCATTGTTTAAGGGAGTTTTTCAACCTTCAAACTGTTTATGCCTTGAATAAATAAGATCGCATATATTTTTTGATGCCAATTGATTTTATCTCACAAAAAACAAAAGAACTTGTGATATATCTATGAAAACTATGTGGTGTTGAAGACAGCGAAATTATATTTTAAAATTACTTAATTACCGTAAAAAATATTCTTCCATAACTACATGAAAGCAATCAGGCCATTTGTAACCCTCACTAAATATCTATCAAAAAACTTAGCAGCAGAAAATTTTGCCCAAATCGCTTTTTGTCCTCTACTAGAAGTATGCCTAAATGATGTTCATTCTATTCATTTTGCTATTATCGGTAACGACTATGAAACAACAATTTGAAAACTAATATCCAAAAGACTCAGTAATCATTACCTGCTTATTGCTTTTGTTGCTATTTTCTGACCGATGTTTACAGAAAGGCCTCCTTGATATGGAATGCGAACTATGAACAAACTGCTAAGTCTGCGTCAGGCAAAATAATTTTGCCACTTCTGTATCATACTTACTCAAGAGCGTTGCGAAAATGATAAGCATTCCATTTGAGGATAATAATTCCTTTCACTTCCCATAAGCCGCTTAGTAAAATGTTGTTGTTTTCTTCCATCAATAACCTGCGTGGGTTGTAATCAAGTAAAACGTGTGTTCAATCATATCACGAAATGCCATCAGAAATATATCTAAGTTATTACTGCATCTCGATTGGCATTCCGTACATTGTTACCATACATTTCTAGAGGTTCATTTACAATCTCAATAACATAAAAGCTATGCAATATATTATATTCTTGGATAAATATACTTCAATTTGAAGCGACACATGTCCACTGGTGTTTTGTTTTCATTCATTTCATATTTCTATATTCTTCGTTGTGTTTAATAATCTATGAAGCAATCAGAGGGTTTATATTGAAATTTGTTCGACAGTTTGTTAAGCCTTTCTTTAATATAATACGAAATAACAAAATATGTAAATCTTTTTTATTTAACTGGCATTTGTTTGTAGCAGTGCAATTTGGTAAATGATTTATTTCACTTCCTAAATGAAGAACAAGATTGAAATTTTCAGCAATATGTATTTTAAATGACAATACACTGTTAAAAAATTTGACTATAATTATTGGTTGATTATTTAATAAAAGTTTGTTTCTGTGATAATGGAGCCACCTCATATTGAGTGTGATGAGATATAAATTTTAATAAAAAAATATTTAGTATTGTAATGAAAGTGTGTTTTTAAATTTTTAAAATTAGTTATTAAAGTTAATAACTAATGACTATATTGATGGGAATGAAGTTTTTGTTATTAATAGTCGGAGTAATTTTTTTTACCCTCTTCATTGGCAAAGCAACTGCAGGGATAAAAATTAAACTTTACTCGTATTAAAAATATTAGTGAAATTATCAAAGAAGATACGAAATAGATATATTTAGCCCTGAAAAAAAGGTTGCTTTTAAAATCTTTTAATTAGTTATTAAAATTAATATTCTTCAATTAATAATGATGTGAACTTAGTACTTCATTTATAGTCAGACTCATTTTTTACCATTCATTAATAAAACAGTTCAATGACAAAAAATGAGTTTCCACATTTAAAAATATTAGTAAAATTAGCAAAGTTTAAGAATATACATATTTTTATATATAATTTACTTTTAGACTATGACAGTAATTACATTCATATAGTGTTAAGTTCGAACATTTACCTTTCAGACACTATGACATTATCAAGACCAAATACCAGACATGTCTATGAAATCAGACAAGTAATTAACAACCACTTCATTACGATGCTACATACCTCTAGTTAATCTAATGGCTAACATGACAGATCTGTCCCCTTTTACGAAACTCCAAATACAAAATTTTGCGAGCAATCTGCATTGAGCTAATGGGCTACAGTAGCATATCAATAAACAAACTGTATTATAGAAATGAAAATCTAAATTTCATATTGCTTTTATGCTAATAAAACACCTTGATAAAAATATTTTAAAAGAGTGCACATGTTTAATGGAAAGCACAAACTTCAAGATATACTGAGTTATGAAATGTCTTAATGTGTCTCTTTTTCAATTTCTACTATTAGTTTACACTCTTCCTATATATATTTATTTATATATCTTGTTCAAATTTTAAATCGTTAGTGAAATAATTTTTATTCATCTACTCAAATTTAAATATCTTTTTTAAAACTTGTAGTGGATGGCGCTTGACGTTAATGCAGCTTTTTCAACCATTAATTTAATCAAATTTAATTAATGTTTAATACTTTAATTAGAGTTTTAGCAGTTTGCAGTGAAGATTGAAGTCAAAAGGCTGAAACTCTACGGTAAAATGTAATGATTTCAGTATTTTGCACGTGAAGGTGAAGAACGCGAATTGAATTCTTCGATGAGAAATTATAGACCAACAACAGCTTCATCAATTATAAACGAAAAAAAAAAAAGCGAATAAGTAGTAACAAGCAAAAATAATAGTCTAACCCCATATATAGAAATTAAAATGGAAAACTGCAAGTAAATTTGCTTTCTATTTTCCCAATATTGTAATTCTGTCAAATATATATACATATTTATATTAATTGCAATTATTTAAAAAAAAGTAACTATACTAAAAAATTTCTTTCTTGACCTAAGTTGGAATTGAATTTAAAAAAAATTATGTTACCAGTTCTGTTGTAAGCAAGGAAATTTAATTTATAATTCCAAGTCCAAATTAAAATTATATTTTGAATAAAGATCATTGCCATTGCATTCATTCTAAAGCAGAAGAAAAAAAGGAAAAGCGAATTTGGGAAACGAAAAGCTTTTAAAAATGTTGGTGAGTCATGGTCTGTGTTGTACTTTTCTAGTCATATTGCTACAGATAACAAGATATAGTTGAAAACTAAAGCATGAGAATAGCATACTTACAACATCCATAGCTCTCTCATCAGCCCCCAACGCCAATAGATATTGATATATCTCCCCTCTGTCTGGTAGAAACGCAGCGTAATGCAGAGCTGTTCTTCCTTGCTACAAAAAAGAAAAGTCCACATATTCTTTTCAGAATGGACACTGAAGAAAATGTAAACATAGCGTTATTCAGTAGAGTAAACAAAAGTAAGAAAAGCATTTACTGGAATGCCTTGCAGCAATTTTGTTTTACGTTCCGATATTTCAGTTTTCTTTTCCGTTCCTTTCTGTCTGAGTAAACTGTTTTTTTTTTCCACCTGAAGCCCTAAAACTCTAGAGACTATAGAAACGGAAAATGAAGTTCTATGAGGAAGAAAATTCGGAGAAGTAAAACAAACGTCTTCGAAAAGTTTGTGTAAGCAAATATACAGAAATACAATATTTCAAACAAAATCGATTATTAGAGAATTAACCAAAACTATTATATAGTACCTACGAACGTTTAAAAAATTAATGTACTGGCTGATCAGCGGATAAGCCCTGATTTAAAAATTAAATATCTCTACAGCTAAGATCGAAAGAATTATGTGGTAAATTGTACGTTTATTAGCAAAACTGTAAAATTGCTGTACAAAAGTTTTGAAAATTTAGTTACGAAAATAGTTAACAGATGGCCCTCTTATCACAATGCTCATAGACGCTTTCAGTGTGACGTCAAAAAAGAAAAATGACTCCCGATCTGACTCCTTGTGACCTCTTTCTGTGGGGAGCATTGAAAGACACTCTCTATAGAAACAATCCCGCCACTCTAGAAGAGCTTGATTCGTTGATCGGTGTTGCATGTGATTCCATTTCCGTTGAGACATTGCAAGACGTGATGTCAAATTTCATTGTTCGACTACGCCACCTCATTGTTTCGAACGGTGAATATTTTGAAAAAATTGTATTTTGATTGCAAAGACCGCATCACTTTTTTTAAAGATTCCTTCTAGAGAAAGAGTTTTCAGCACAGTGCGCCATCTGTTAACTGTTTTTGTAACTAAATTTTCTAACTTTTGAGCACTATTTTTACAGTTTTGCTAACAAACGTACAGTTTACCGCATAATTCTATAGATCTTTTTTGTAGAGATACTTAATTTTGAAACCAGGGCTTATTCACTGATCACCCTGTACATCTGCTTCGTAAAAATATATCTGTCATCAAAACTTCCTTCACGGGCGTGGTGGTCTAGTGATAATGGAAAACTGTAAGGAAATTGTACCTGGTGCCATAAGGCATCCATATTCAAAACCTATTTCCGACAAAGATGTACCACATATATGTGGGTTTAGAGTACTTTCAATTTGATTTGCCGAAAGTGTTGAGGAATAGAGTTTGGACAGCAAACTAACTCCGGCGTTGTTTTTGACATTTGATTACGATTCAAAATTATGATTTATATTAGAAAACATCGTTAAAGTTGCATCAGAATGCAACGTTAAAATAACTGATACTAGGCATCTTTCCCTTTCCAACAGATTCAAAACAAAGGCAGATTTTCAAGGTCTTTTAGGTCAAATTTATCTCAACGAATGACAATTGTTTCAAATATATTTGACATCTTTCCTGTAAAGTTATTAATTAAGTTCCTACTATTCACATTTAACATGTCTTTAGAGACGATCTTGGTAATTAAATTTGCAGTTTTCCTTATTCCATTGTGTGCAACGTACATGCAAACTTTGGAGACTTCTGAACCAACTGTAGTCTCTGGAGTGAAGGGATAGAGCCCTGTTTTATTTTAAATGAGCATATGTTTAATATATAGAAAAGTTGTTAATTCTACTCTCAAACGTTTCTAGATTAAAGCTTACAATACATAAAAATTTATGCTTAGATATGCCTTTCTAATGAATTGTGTAATAAAAGACATGTAAATTATGCTATCAGATTCTGGTAAATTTTGTTTAAGTTAATTATTTTGGATTATATGATTCAAGAACATTAAATAATGAATAATAACTTGAATACCTATGACATTTCTCTTGATTTCAATTATCTCTAGTCTTGAGAAAGATACTTTTATCACTTTAAAGATGGTTTTTTACCAATAATTTTTTCAGCTTTTTTTTGTCGTGTCCGTGTTTTCACGGAAAGGGGGTGCGGTAGCTTCTGAGGGTAAAGAACCCTAAGCACCCAGAGGGCAGAAGTCTGACTTGTAGCTCACACACACGACACAACCCTTTTTAGGGGGCTGTCGAACTCATTCATACACTCATTCATCCATCCGTAAATCAGAATTTAGATCCAAATCAGAGACCAACTCATCCCTGATTCAGTACCCCCAGAGGTATCGTTTTGTGATAGTAACAACTTGGAGGACTTTGCAGTCTCGACCTATTGAACGTGCTTCAACTGCCATTAGCCAACATGGTGGTCTTTGGCCTAGACGAGGACAGAACCCTCGACCTTTCGGTTACGAGACTGACTATTTTAAACTTTAAAAATAGTAATTAGATTTTAAAAAGGGGGGAAGGGGGCATTTTAATCGTCTCAAGCAATGAAGAGCTAAGAGTTGATTAATACTAAACACTAGACATTGAAAAATGCAAAACTATCTATGAAAATTCATATCGTAGCTTTGTAGGTTGTCGACAAAAAAAAATGTAAGCATTTTTAATGATGTTTGCTTAAAATTTGAACTTATAAATGGAGTATCTCGGCAACCACTGGGGTTTTTTATGATGATGGTATGATGCGATTCCATCATGAACATAAAAGCAAATAAATCAGAATTGCAATTTCATAAGCTTGGAATTTATTGTTACGTTGATCAAACAGAGGAACAAGTCATTAAATATATTCCTAAAATCTCACAAGGAAAAATATTACATTCAACGCTTTGTTTTCAGAGAAGGGCACATAAAAATTATATTCAATGAATTGTCAGATTTCAGTATCATTGTTCATTGCGAATTCATATTAAAGGAGGCGAAAACCCTCTTTTATTGAATACTCCTTCACCAGCTTGCCAAGCTCTGAATCGCTTCAAGACGAGTAATAGGCCAAGCCCATCTTGTACGAGATACGGAGAGAAATAACTGGGTTTTCTTGATGACAACACAATTAATGGGAAACCGCTTTGAATCAGACTGCTCTGAAGATTTTGTTTCTGGGGAATTTTGTTCTTTCTCCAAAGATTGATTCTGCTGAAAGATTGTCACTGTTGAAATTTCGACTGACTTGCGAAATTTTTCGAACCTCAAGCCAGTTTGTCATATCAAATGCAAAATCTGAAACAAGTGCTTCTAGTTCAGTATGGTTTAGAAATGTTAGCGTATCGCTTGAAACCGACACTAGAGCTATATTAGAACTATTCTAGTAATTTTGAAGCGAAACCAGATAACAAGGAAGACTGCCTTCTCAAACTTCCACTCCAACCAAGCGTTAGGGCTTTTAGCTAAGACGTCATATTTGACTTGCATCAGGGCCACATACAAGCTAGAACTTTCGAGGAATCGGATCTCGAACATAGAGCCCTCAAACCCCAAGGCCAAAGCCTAATCATTGGACCATTGCCCTATGAAGGTTTGTGCAATCGATTATTTTCTAAAAATGGTTTCTCGGTTTATTTTATTTTGCTTTATTTCTTTTTAATTTGGGTGTTTATTGCAAAAGTTTCGAATTGCAAGTCAAAAATTAAATACCCCTTCAACATAAACAACATCACGAAAAACGGTAGTTTTTAATGAAAATGAGCACTTTGCAATAGCTACATACATCAACGCAAGCAAATTATTTTAGTTTTATATTTAATCATCATAAGCATCTCAATCCATCTCCAAATTTATAAAATATAATCAAAATATTTCAACCAAGAATTGGAGAATTGATTTTTAGAATATTGAGGATATTTAACAAAATATATAATTCATATTATAATAAATATTCTTTTCTCAAACGAAACTATACAATTTTTTTCTTTCTTAATTCCCTGTCCTGTTCTGTCAGATTTGAGGGATGCAGACTATCTTTCTTAAACTTGGGGAAGAGAAAACTGATCCTCAGTTATACAAAATTTATTAATCCAGGTATGCACTATAAACAGGATAATAGTTTTCGTTAAAACCTCTTTACCAGAATTCCATGTAATACTATTTTAAAGTATCGCAAAGCAAAAATTTACGATATTCTTTTATAAACAGATCAGATCTCCCTCTGATTTTTCTTAAGACACCATGCCGACGGCTCAAAACCATTTATCTTAATTGCCTTACAAAAAGAAATAGCCATTCGAATCATTTATTGAATCTTTTCGATGGAACTACTTTACAAAGCTTACAATCTTGTTAGCAAATAATGTTCGTACAAATATCGAGTTTAAAGTTAGTTGTAAAGCTACAGTCTTCTTAGCATTTTTAATGAATTAGCTTCAGTAACTTATAAATTTTGTATAAATCTTCATTAAAGTCTTTATAAATTTGAAATTACATTTGAGTGCTATATTGGATTTGTATAACAGTACTGATAGCCCAATTTTCTTCAATTCAAACATTTCCCCAGAGGATGAGGCAACCGTCACTAATGAAGATGAGAATCGCTATTTTAACTTTCTAATGAGCCTGTATCAGAGCTGAAATATATTTGTCCAAACATTAAAAATTCCTTAAAGAGATTTCCATCAATTTCTATAATTTAAAGTAAAAATGAAATTACAAAAAGTGCTTATCTAATAAGTATATAAAATATAAGATTCAGCTGTGAAATATATAGACCTAGTTTAAAGGAAAAGACAATTTTTGATGATCCCCCCCAATTGGTTTATTGAAGCATATTCCTTTAATTAAGGACGAATGGATTTAACCCTTCAGATGGAATTTAAAGAAAATACAAAACTTGAACATTTGAAAGGAAAACTTAACGAGCGTGCATTTCGCTTAGTGTTAATTATAGAAAGACCCGTTTGAGAGATTTGAGGGTTTGATTTCCTTCAAATGATCCTCTTTCTTTTGCTTACATATCAGATTTCTGAAATATTGATGTTATCCTGGCTTTTAGCAGATGCCGGATAGTTATAATTTATGTAATTTGGGTTTGAAACTCTTGAACAAACCAGAAGGCTCGCGTAATAAGATACATCAAACCAAAAGTTCTTTAGTTAAGGTAGAACTAAGCAGCATCTAAAATAGTTTAAGGTATCCGACTACGTTAAAAACACTAGTTATCAGCCACATTGGAAATTTTTTTATTGTTACTTCTTGTAGTTCAGATTTTCCTTTTTCCAGAGCCATTTACATTTTCTAAGAATAGAAAGACCTGACCAATCATCCAGGGGAATTTTAATCAAAACTTATTTTTCAGCTAAAATTTGTCTTCAATTTTCTCAAAACTTTAATTTTTATGAAAATTCTCCATCGTTAGCATGATATTTCAAAAACTAATAGAAGTATTCACATAAAAATTTCAGCGTGTGTTTTAAATAATATGGTCAAGGAAACGAGCCACATTTTTTATTGTTGGTGAAATACTTTTTCATTTATGAGTGTTCTTAGAAAAATGAACTGGAGAATTTATAGAAAAAATGTATATATATATACGTATAATTTTGCCAGTAACTTTTTTACATCTCAAGATTTTTCTTAAGTTTTGGTTCATTTCATTCAACATTATATTCTATAACTTGTGTGCAAAGAAAAATAGGATTGCTACATTACAATTTTGTGTAGAGTGTTGACCGTTTTGGTTAAATTTCATTAAAATTTACTAAAAGTTTTCCTATTTCACAAATTATATTATACTTTCAAATATTTATTGTATTTATAGTATATATTATTAACAATACATCTAAAATCTATAAATAGTTTTTAAAAAATCCAATTTTTCAAAAAATTTCCTTTGATAGTAGCCGTTAACCTTAAGGGCAAAAATGAATTAAATGCTTAAATATACGTGTACTTTATGTACATATACAAATGTATATATAATGTAGTTTCACTGGTGCGTAGGCGGAAAGAATACAAATTACCTTCACCTTCCCTTCTACCTTTTTCAACGGGAGGGCATGATCTGAACACGGGGGATAGTAATGAAAAGCGTCTATTTACATCAAGACACACGAGTGAATGGGAAAATACTTCCTTATTAAGAGATTCTTACAGGGATTTATTCGAAACATGTCGTGGGGACCGTGGTGACCTGGTGGTAAGGTCTCGACTTCGGAACCGGAGGGTTTCAAGTTCGGGACTCGATTCCACCGAAGAACCGTCGTGTGAGGGGGTCTCTTGCATGTTAAATCTGTCAGACCAAACGTCCTCCCGCTGGTGTGGCGTGGTGTGGAGAGGGGGTTGCCAGTTCAGGTGTCGTCCTCGTCACCCAACAGTGGTTCAAAATGACGACGTCCATCCCAAAATAGCCCTCGTGTTGCTTTAAAACGGGACGTTAATATAACTAAACTAAACTACATTTTTACGGTACTTATGAATGTACTTCATAAGTGTATCCTTTGTAAAAGCACAATTTTTAAAATCTATTTTAATTCTTATATACATGTTTCTTCCTTTCATGTGTTTATTTATTTTATTTATTAAAATGCTCCTCCTAATTTGCACTTTTAAATTTAGTTATAAATAATTATAATTTATGAATTAGTCTTGATTCTAAAACTGGCAGTTCGTTAATTATTTCAAATTGAATCTGACACACAAAAAAATAAAGTTATATTTTATAAAAGTTGCTACTTGCGATGCTTTTCAATTTATTGAAAGTGAAAAAATATAAATGCAAAGAAATATTTCAAATTTTAATCTATTGGTCTATTTAATAAAGTGTAATTAAATACATCAATCTGCATATTACTGAAAAAATTGTATTTTTTTTTAAATTTATGGTTTATTTATTTTACATTTTACTTTTTCAACAACTTATAACTTAATAATCATATAAATCTTATTTATACATTACTGAAAGTAAACAGTAGCCATAAAATGCGCTTTTAACAATTTAATAAGCATAAACATTTAGAATTGAATTGATGGTGTTTACCTGATTTTATTACCTTTCCTTAAGATCTTTAAGATAATAAATGAATCAGTATTTCCATTAAGACATTAAGATTGTAAGCCAATGCAATTCTAACTCTTCATTTCCCATAAATGTGTTTCAAAACTCTCTTGACAAAATTCCGAATAAAAAGGCTTTTCATCGATTTTGAATACTCACGATGATAGAGTTTTATCTGATTAACTTCAAAACTCTAATCTTAATCCTTTTGCAGTAAGTGGTTTTCATTCAATAATTTGGCGAAAAATTCAAAGCATACATCAGTTCGGAGAAGCTCTTTCGTATTCCAGGAGTTTGATTTTAATACCAATTTAGGCGGACAAAATATGTTTACTTTTTCCTTTGTTAGGGCATAAATTGTTTAGAACCAATTCAATTAATCTTCTGCTGCTTGCATCTAATTTGTATATTGCAGTGAACGTGTTGAAAACAAATTAAATGGAGAGGTATTCAAAATTTCATTTAAATAAACATTCAGGGTTAATTAATTTTTCGCAAAACTCAGAAGAATTTCCTTTTAGTACCCTTTTAAATCTTTAAAGTAATTAATGGCGGAGCTGATTTATCATCTAAAAGGTTAAGCAATTCTCAACTGAATTTTAAAGAAAAAAAAAAACTGCTATCCAATCATTAAAAGTGTCCGAAACATAATGTGCTGCCTTTATAATAAAAATCAGAAAATCAATAAAATGTGCATTAGAGACTATACTTGAATGAATGGATTTGAGCTAGTCATTGCACTTGCCAAAGATGCTGTGAAACCAAATCAACCCATTTATTTTGATAGACTGCCAAAATTCTTATAAAAAAGAGTCGCCTTTGATATTTCAATATTTTTTGGCAGCAGCCTTAATTTATTAGTAATACAAGTTAAAAAAATAAAACAAAAATATCTCAATTGCTACAAATGACCTTCTAAGAAATTTCATATTAACGGACATTTTTGCTGGAATACAGAAAATTTGACTACCCCGTAAATATATTTTTATGTTTTTGTAGTGTCATATTTCTGCAATAAAAAATAATTTTGAGCATCCGAAAAATCCACTAAATGTGATGTCAAAATGAAAGTAGGAATTTCAAAAGAAAGAAAATCTGTGTATTTTAAAGTTATTTCATAATATATTTTATTCGTCATACAATTCTTCAAAATGTATTTTGTCTCAAAGGATGTCAAAACTAGGGGAAATTAATGGGAAATTCTTAATGCAACGAATCATAAATTACTCTAAATTACTTAAAATTCTAATTGAAATCCATGCATTAATTATTTTACGGTTTAGACTTATTTAAATTTGAAATTCGCTATATGTTATTTGCTTAGTTAAACCAATTTTAAGTAAAAACAGAATGAAAGTTTGGTTGAGTAATTTAAATGTGAATACTGCATCATTCTCGATATTTATTCTTTTTAAATTCAAAGTTAAATAGTAATCAAACGCACCACCTGCTAAACATTTTTCCTATTCAAAAATTACGTTTATGAAAAACTCTCAGCAACATAGAAAAAATAGGGCTGTCTTCGATTTTATAATTCCTCTATAAAATTTACATGAATTTAATACTTTCACTAGGATCAGTAATTGTTTAAATTTAATAGTTTATTTAACACATTCATCGTATGACATTTCAAATGCATTCAATATCCACAGCCATAATGGAATACATTTCAACACAATTACGTAAAAATATTATTGTCTAAAATTACACACTGCTGTAACAACTAGCTATATATGTTATTTTGTAACAATCACATATATTTCGGTAGATATGACATACGATATTTCTTTACAAAAGCTATGATTTATTTCATTTTCAACCAGAATGAAAATTTGAAGAAATAATAATTTATGTCTTCTGAAACTATGCAACTTCTTCTACAGAGCATTATCAATAGGAACTACATTTTAACTCTATCTAAGGCCATGGTAACTATTCTTACCAAATTCGTCAAACCTTGTATTAGGTTTTGTAAGTTGGCCTATGTTCTCGTAAATTTTTCTATAAAAAATCACTTAGATGCTTCCATTTTTTATCTTACCCAACATCATACATTCTAATTTGTTATTTAATTGTTAAGGAACCAAATAATTTAATTAATTAATACTAATTAAGTAAATTTGAAAATAAGATACTAAGTAAATACTAAACAAGAAAATGAATCACTTTTCATAAAGCAATCTTAATTCTTAAATTATTTCAATACACCTTAATTAGAAAAAATAGTCTTTTAATGGGCTATTAGGTAAATGCACTTCCTAGATTTTTAATGGCATCTCAATGTAATCTAAAATACGATATATTAGGTAGCAAGTAAAAAGAAGCAAACAAAAAAATTTGAAATTTACCTGTCGAGATAAATTTTTGGTTACAAAATCCAGCTTAAATTATTTCTTTTGATTTTATTATTGAATAAAATACCCAGTAATACTGTATTTTATACTCAAAATTAAGTATAAATTCCAAATAACATTGAAACGACCTTCAAGTCTGAGTTTGCGCTATCAAGTAATGATCTTGAGAGTGTGCGTTTTCTAATATGAGTGATTTTAATGATTATTCAGGACACAATTGAATCAATAACTCATCATATATCCTTGTCATACCTTTCAAACATGTATTTATCTAAAAAATTATGAAAAAAGATACTTTTGAAAATGCCATGTAACACTTGAAAAAAATGCGAAATGTGTTATTACGCTCTTCACGAAGTCCTGTTGACTTAAAAAAGAAGCTTGCATTGAAGATGACTTATATTTGTTTTTCATTTGAAGATTTCTGGTTCATGTACTTGTTATATTCGTTCCTTTCAAGCATTTTTATTGAAACATCTACTTATTGGATTGATAAAAGACATATTTATCATGCTCAGCCATCAATCTAAGATTCTTTTTTCGTCAAAACTCAATGACATTACATATGCCATAGTTGAAGCCCGCCTACCCATTAAAGATCGTGTCAATAAAAATAAACGGAAAGCTGTGATCACGCAAAGCATTAAGGGTAATCTTACTCGCGTGCAGACATTTTTTCTTTTCTAAAGTGAGGCTAGATGTGTGAGTGGCCGTGCGCAATCTGCCTAATATTGCTGACGGCCACAAACACAACTAGCCTCTTTTTAGAAAAATTAAAAGATAATGCAGTAATATTAATGTTTAACGTAAAGATTTAAATATTAAAATCATTCTTATCGCCTGATTAACTCAGTATATTGATTTTGTATTGATTAAAGTATTACTACAGTACTTGGTGGTTGTATGGCTTACAGTATATTGATTTTATATTGATTAAAGTATTACTACGGTACTTGGTGGTGCTCAATTTACTAACCAACTCAAACGGTTGTGCGATCTATAAGTTCGAATGGCACGAGCACTAGGCAGTAAGTACTTCAGATTATATGTTCTTATTTATTAAAAAGCACAACACATTTCTTCAGTATGCACAGCATAAAATTTGAAGGAAAAAAAAATAAATAAAATAGGTTTCCTACAGAATCTTATAGTACAGATCTTACGAACAAAACATTCAAAGAATTCGAGAGGCAAAATAGGGAGTTTTGAAAAAGTTTCAAAAGCAATCGGCCCTATTTTTCTGAAGTGTAACCTTCTACAAGGACTCAAATCTTTTACGTTACTGGACGACGTTAGTAGAAAATTCTGACAAGATTTCAAAAATGGCAATGTATGCTCACACGAAAAACAAATACACAGACAATCTACCCAGTGCTGTATATAATTTAAAAACATATCGACAATTTTGCTCTAAAGATTAGATTGTGTTTGCGAGTCATATCCCCAAAATTTTCTCACATAGTTACTAATAAAGATATTATAACAGAAAACACCTTGCATTGACGGTATTGACGTACGATTATTAACTTTTGACTAGAAATTAGAATTTTTATCAAATGATCATTGGCGAATTTTTGATTATTAACCCTTGGCATATGATTAAAAATGTCTGGAATTTGAATTTATGGTTTAGACATGCTTTTCCAAGTCGAATGAAACAAAAATTTGACACAGAATTTTACTTGTAATCACAAAACCACGTACTAAATTCAATATACTGAAGTCATACCGTTTTCGAATTATAGTATTTACGTGGTTTAGAATGTACAGACAAATAGATGGTCAACCTCTGGTTAAATTTGATACATTTTTGGTAGGCGTCTACACTGTAGATGTTAAATCAGAGTACCAAATTTATTCACCCAGTTCTCTTCGTTTTGCAATTACTATGTTAAATTTTATTTTTTGACAGCAGTACAGACTTTCTCAGGACGAATTTTGTACACATTTTGAAAGATATTAACCTCATTCAACTGTATACCAAATTTCATCTGTCTAGTTTAAAATATGTTTTAGTTATCTTTGTCTTAAACAAACGGAATGTCAGATAGACATGACACCAAAAATATGTTTCTCAAAATCAGTAAGGTCTAAAATGCGGAGATTCGTCAAAATCTCAAGTTCGAATTTTTTGACGATTACAATACTTACTCTGTACTTAAGAAATACTGTACTGCACATTTGGGAAAACTCTGTACTCTTTATTTGGGAAAATATCAATGCGCACATACTTACCGTTCAGCTTATATGTCATGAATTATCGCATTCGTGTGCGCAATAATAGACAGTCAACGGACTGTCATTCCATTAACGGATTTTGGGTCAAAATATAAAAAAATGTCTATAAATTTGGTATTAAAATTATGTGTCAGTATTTACGCGTATAACTTGTTAAGAAATTTTTTTTACATGCGAAAGGAAAAATAGACAAACTTCTTTCTCGCTGAAAGATTTCATCTAAACTTTGGTATGAAAATGCAGTTTAAGAACAAAGAACACTTACCAAATTGCATTCGTCTGGCTAGTTCTATTTTTGAGTTACCGTTTCACAGATAGACTTGGTTTTAAAATTTTTACTGACCTTTTTGACGGCCTCAAACGTGACGGTTCTTCGAAATTTGATGTTTGAATTGAATTTGATAATAACAACAATTTTTCTTTGTCTACTTCGTTTGAAGACATGTAAAATTGATTTTGTCCTGTCAATTGGAACTTTGAAAATTAGATGATGTGGACCAATATAGGAGAGAAGAAGGATTCAGATCAAAGTATATCACTGGTAGTTAACATTCTGAGATAAAGCAAATCTTTGTACATAGTTAACATTCTGAGATAAAGAAAATCTTTATACATAGTTAACATTCTGAGATAAAGAAAATCTTTATGCATCATTAATTGATGAATTTCAAGTAAAAAAATCAGTTTCAAGGTTTTTTTGTTTAATTATTTCGAGTTTAGTTTAGTTATATTAACTTCCCGTTTAAAGCAACACGAGGGCTATTTGGAAACGGACCTCGTCATTTTGAACCACGGTCAGATGACGAGGACGACAGCTGAAGTGGCACCCCCCTCTCCACACCACACCAGCGGGAGGACGTTTGGCCTGACAGATTTAACGTGCAAGAGACCCCCTCACACGACGGATCTTCGGTGGAATCGAGTCTCGAACATGAAACCCTCCAGTTCTGAAGCCGAGACTTTACCACCAGACCACCGCGGCCCTTAATTATTTCAAGAAACATAATATTAATATTCAGATACAACGAAGTAATTATATCTGGAGCAGTTATACAAAATAGGTTTATTAGACTAAAATTTGATTAAAATATGACACCAGGTCATGACACCAAAGATTAATGACTAAAATAAATATAGAGTAAATAAAATTTAAAATTTACGTAATAACAAAAAAGCATTGACAACTGCTATTACAAAAATTCGAAAATGACTACAAGTATTGATACGAAAAAAAAATTAAATTCAGTGTAATAAGACAAAGAATTAAAAACTTAGGTTTTATTTCAAATAAATCACAATTATATAAAAAAAAGTAAGACGGCTTTCTTCAGCAGATTGATTTTTTAACTCCACTACAGAGAAGCAATTCGAAAAAAAAAAATGGTTCTATATTTAGCTCATTCAATTATTTTTCAAGTCTGCGTTTAGCTTTTATTGAATGCAGCAATAATTGAAATAAAATAAGACTAAATGAACTTAAAAATTTACTTAATAACAGAAAAGAACTGATTACTACTGTTAAAAAATTCGAAAATGTCAGCAAGTATTAGTACAGAAAATATTTAGTCAGTGTAGCACAGCAAAAGATTGAAAGCTTTCGTTTTGTAGCGAAAAAAAAAATTAAAAGGTAGACGGATTTTCATCTGCAAAGTGAAAATCCAATTTTTAATTCGATTACAGAGCAGCATTTCAATAATTATAATAATAAAGTTCTAGAACAATATTTCTATAGTTCAATTATTTTTCAAATCTGCTTCTAGCTTTCATTGAATGCAACCAATGATTAAAATTAAAGAAAAATAAAGTAACTTCAAAATTTATTTAATAACAGTGAAAATCCAATTTTTAATTCGATT
>JAPMOQ010003175.1:1108663-1123578 GCA_026543055.1 Argiope trifasciata
TCAAAATTTATTTAATAACAGTGAAAATCCAATTTTTAATTCGATTGTAGAGCAACAATTCAATAATAATAATGATAAAGTTCTAGAACAATATTTCTATAATTCAATTATTTTTCAAATCTGATTCTAGCTTCATTGAATGCAACCAAATAATTAAAATTAAACAAAAATAAATGAGCTTCAAAATTTATCAAATAACAGGAAAGTAATAACTACTAACATTTAAAAATTTAAAAATTATAGTAAGAAAAAATATTTATCGAATATTATTTATTTAAAAAAATATTTAACGTCTGTATAACACAATAAAGAATTACAAGCTTTCCTTTTATAGCAAAAAACATTACAATAATATGAGAAAAGTAGGATGTTTTTCTTCTATAAAGTCAAAACCCAATTCTAACTTGATTACAGAGTAACAATTTCAAAATATTAATAAAAAGAATTCTGGTACAATTCGATTTCTGTAATTCGATTATTTTTCAAACCTGATTCTAGATTTCATTGAATGCAAACAAATTATTCCTATCGATTATATTATACAACATGTTATCATAAATGACATTCTCTAGATAAAATTATCCAGATTTTGAGATGAAAACTTTCTTAGCTTCTAAAATGGTCTCACATATTGAAATCATAATCTGTTTGTGAATAAAGCGTTCGATATATCTACGAAACATGTGAATGTCGATGAGGTGGGAATTCCAATTGTTTGTTCATACGATAAGGTATCTGACTACGTTCGAAGGAAAAAAATTGAAGAATTGGATTTTTTAGAAACTATTCTTCGTTGTTAGATGAATTATCAATTATAAACACTATAAATACAAAAACAATTATTTAAAAATATAATATATCTTTAGAAATGGGAAAATGTGTAGTAAATTTTAATGAAATTAAACCAAAACGGTTAACTCTACATAAAATTGTAACGCAGCAATCCAATTTTTCTTTGCACGCAAGTTACAGAATACAATGATGAATGAAATGAACCAAAATCTAAGAAGCATTTTGATATGCAAAGAAGTTATGGGTAAAAATATGCATATATATGCAATTTTATCATAAATTCACAGCTTAATTTTTCTAAAAACACCTATAAATGAAAAAGCAGTTCACCAACAATAAAAAATTTGGTTTGTTTCTTTGCCCTTATTATTTAAAATACATGCTGAAATGTTTTTGTAAATATCTCGATTAGTTTTGTTAATATCATGTTAACGATGAAGAATTTTTATGAAAATTAAAATTGAAGTTAAAGACAATTTTCAGCTGAAAAATAGGTTTTTCGTAAAATTTCAGTGGATGATAGGTCAGGCCTACCTCTTCCTAGAAAAGATAAACTATTTTATAAAGAGAAAAATCTGAACTACAAGAAAAAAACACTTTTTTAAAAAAACTTCACCATTGTGGTCGAATACCAATGTTTTTAACGTAGTCTGATACCTAAATGATGGAACATTCTGTGTTCGGTTCATTCAAATGTTGGCGGGAAGTTCTAAAATCAAATTAAATAAATATAACCACTGTACTTTGTGAATATATATTCATAAGAAAAGTCAAACATTTCCCTAAAAATATAACATTAATATAAAGCAGGGAATAATCTAGCTCATATGATTCAGAACATAAGGTTCACTGTAATTTAATTTCTTAAAATTATAAAGTCCGTTATAACTCAATTTCCAAAACATTTGGAAAGAATTTTCATGGGCAATTGTTTTGATACGTTTGTTTTTAATTTTTATTTATACAAACCTATTATTCCGATGAACTGAATTTTGTTAAATGATAATAATTCAACAAATATGTTTAAATTTAATGATGGGTTTGATAACTACTTCTAAAAATATTTAAATAAATTGTCAATGAAACATTCGATAAAGGTATGTTAATGGCGATAGGTAAGAATTATTCGCGTTGTTTGATCACGGCTTAGAAAACTTCTGTATCCAGTGAATTTAAACGTGGGTGGAAAATCTTTAAACCAGCTTAAATAGAATTAATAATATATCTAATTTTACAAATATGTATAAATTTAGTGTTGGAAATTTTACTAAATAATTTGCTGCATGACAATAATTCAACAAATAGGTTTAAACTTAATGATGGGTGTGATTACTACCACTAAAAATATTTAAATAAATTGTGAATGAAAAATTTAATAAACATATTAGGTATGTTAATGGCGATAGGCAAGAATTATTCGCGTTGTTTGATCAAGGCTTAGTAGACTTCTCTATGGTGTCGATTTAAATGTCTAATTTTACAAATATGTATAAACTTAGTGATGGAAATTTTAAACGAGAGATAAATTTAACTCAAATCAAATTACGCTTGGTCATACATTCTGCCCATAGAGGGTGACTCAAAATTTAACTTATAAACTATTAGGAGAGGTAGTCAATAGAAAAAAAGAAGCTGAGAGATCAAAGAGTAAAATGTGATTGGAAACGCCAACCGAATAAGCTAGAGGGCGCTGTTATTGGATCTCAGCACTGGTCATTTAAATCTCCGATTACATAACGGAAATGCTCGTCCATCTGCGAATGTTAAAATGATTCGATTATAGGTTCACTAGGTATGCGTGTAGAATAATTGGCGTCACGAATTATGGTAATATGAAGAACGTTACTCAAACATTCATATACGGCATTATCAAATATTTGAGCCCGAGCTTTCGTGAATATAGGAAATTCTGCAGTACAGAAATGTGCACATACTAACCAAGAGTAAATAATAAATTATCATCCTCCAATAGCTTATCATGTGTGCAACTTGTATACCTTTTAGATCGCTTGTATGATATGAAGAACGGTACATAAAGATTCATATACGGCATTATCAATTACTTGAGTCTGAGCTTTCATGAATGTAGGAAATTCTGCAGCATGGAAATGTGCACATACTAACCAAATGTAAATAATAAATTATCATCCTCCAATATCATGTTTGCAACTTGTATTCCTTTTATCTCACTTGTATGCTATGAAGAATGGTGCTCAAATATTCATATGCGGCATTATCAAATATTTGAACCCGAGCTTTCGTGAATATAGGAAATTCTGCAGTACAGAAATGTGCACACACTAACCAAGTGTAAATAATAAATTATCGTCCTCCAATATCATGTTTGCAACTTGTATACCTTTTAGCTCACTTGTATGCTATGAAGAACGGTACTCAAACAATTATATGCGGCATTATCAAATATTTGAGCTCAAACTTTCATTAATATACGAAAAATTACTGAATGGAAGTGTGCACGTTCTAACCAAGTGTAAATAAGGAATTTTCCCTCTTTAAGCAGCTAATCATTTTTGCACCTTTGTATATTTTTTTAGCTCACCTGTATGAAGCTGATATAAAGAAAGGTACTGAAACAATCATATGCGGCATTATCAAATATTTGAGCCCAAACTTTTTTGAACACAAGAAATTCTGCAGTACGGATGTGTTCACATACTAACCAAGTGTAAATAATTAATTTTCATCCTTCAGTAGTTTTTCATTTTTGAAACTTTGTATATCTTTTAGCTCACCTGTATATTGTTTCCTGTGATACGTCTGTATGTGATTATATCTTTATGGTTTTAGCTTCTTCAAGCAGTTTTTGAGTTAAACTTTATGTATTTATAGACCTGTATATCACATATTTATCTATAGACCACCTATCACCTATGTGATCTACAGATGCATAGATGATATATTTGTAGAACTATGTATATGTAAACCGTTATTCCATGAAATTTATTTTTTCTAAAAATTTAATTAAGTTAAAATTTATTTTTCAAAAATTAAAATATTTATTTAAAAAAATTAAAATTTGAATTGGAACCGTTTCTCTTTGTGATTTCAGTCCCTTCTAACAGTTTTTGAGTTAAAATTTTTGCATTTATAAACCTATATAAAACTTATGTATCTATATATCACCTATATGGTCTACAAATGCATAGATGGCATGTTTGTATACTCATGCATTTACAGATGTTTATTCTATTAAATTAAGCTTTTCTAATGGTTTAATTAATATAAAAATAGTTAAATTAATTTATAATTTATTTCGAAATAATTAAATTTTAATTAAAAAAGTATTCAAACAAATTTTAAATTCCAAATTTAGAATTTCTAGAAATACACAATCACTGCCAGTACATTCAGCTAAAATATTCCTAAAATGAAATTCTTTTATTCGTGTATTTTACCTCATGTTATTAAGAAAAAGGATAGAATCGTGGATTCTTTCAAAACATCTTTTTTGTCAGAGATAGAAACTTTCCTACATGATCTTTCCATTCACCTCATCTAAATTGATTTTCTCAGTTATTTCGAAATCCATGTCTTCCTTCCGAGAAAAATAGCTTTGCAACAATATGTTTCAAAATGTAACAATATGTTGTTTGTTTTCACTGATATCTTCATGAAATAGATCCTCTTTGAATTCTTGGATGGATACGATATGCAAAAGTTCATCCTTACCTTGCCCTGAACTCGATGAAAAAAGGATTGGAATTGAATTTCTGAGAAAAGCAAATAGCAAGCCAGAAAAACATCTAAATTGAATTTTCCATTTGCAATGTTTCTTCACTTCCAGAAATACATTAGAAAATATCATTTTATCATTTTTGTTCCGTTTCTTCTAAAACTTAATGGGATTTCTTAACCTGAACCTTCTCAAAAGATGGCGAAAATTTTATGTATGATACTAGCCATCTAATTATATTCTTGCCTTGAAGCGCAGTTGTTGACCAAACAAGCTGTGAAATATGAAGCAGATAAAGGAGGCTTTATAAATCGTTTCGTATACGCAAATGACATCTGAGGGAATTTGCGTGACTCCCGATGCGTGAGGTTAAAATCTCTTGAACCAGAAACCGGCTTATGTGGGTCATTCATAGTTAATTTAAATTATCAAAATTAAAGAGTGAATCAGTAAATACAATGAAATTTTTCACGCAAAGTATAGCACACGATCATTACAAGTAGTCGGATAGCTTCGTAATTTTCTTTTCTTATTAAAAAGTAAAAGTAATTATAAAAATAGTCCAAGAAAAATTTACAGTTCTCTATATAATATTCAATTATGGCATTTCTTTTTTCAGAAGTATCTGCGTTAAAGACTTTCAGCTACTATTTAATTCTAATAATAACATTGGATTTAATTGTAGAAACTGTGCCAAAATGTCATCAGATGGAATATGTTTCTGCCTTAAAAATAATTTGTTTCTAGAATTAATGAATTATTAACTATTATTATAACGAATCATTACTATTAATTATTCTTCTTTTTTGTTAATAACTTATTTAAAGCTACACTAGAGTTCTTGGTATGAATCTATTGACATTGAATGATAACTTTGAAGAGAATAATTTTCGACCTCCTGCACTTGCTGCAAACTTTTTTGCCACACTTTCAGAAGGACACGCTGTTTGAAAAAAAACCCAGTTAAATATAATTCGAAATCGTTAAATTGTATTTTGATACCGCCTGATGACCTTAAACTTCACTATTAATGATTGTGTAAATAAAGAAAATTAAAAAAATCTGAATGACAGACGCTGCAACAGACAGCAGTCTGATAATGTGGATTATTCTAAGGTTGAATCCTAAAGGCTATCACCGGCCATGAAACAGCTGATCTTGCAGGAAACATGTCTTGTCAATGGTAAGGAGTAGCTGACCTTGCAGCATTTTTGTATCTACCAGGGAGGGGAGAACTAGCGACCATTCCGAAAACTTTTCCTTACCATGACTGCGGTACTTTTTGGGAAACAGTTATTTTATATAATATTTTGTCTTTTACAATTATCAATTATTACAAAGTCTATATTGTATAAATAAAGGAATAGTTGTTTCTTAGGAAATCTTTATTAATTAAAAAATTCAGAGTAAGTCAATAATTATTTTTTACAGTTATTGTTTCACATGTAAGGAAAATACCAGTTCGAAAACTCTTCAATAATCAAACTAGTTCACATTTGTGAACAAATGAAACATTGGTAATTTTTTGAAATTTTGGTAATTTTTGAATCGGACTACCGCATAAATGTTGCCCGTATAACCCGTTCATTGAAATTTTGATAATTTTTTTAGCTAGTTTCAAATAAATCGTTTTGTTTTACTTACATGATCTCTTATATGAATGACGCCTCCATATCTTTTCACGAGATATTCTATGATGTCTTGATGACCAAAAATGACTGCTTTGTGCAATGGACTTGCACCATTGTGATCTCGACAGAAAGCTAATTTCTTCCTGTCTATTAGGTGCTGGACATCCCGCAGCCTTCCTTGCGAGACAGCCTGATGGATGTCTCGTATTTTACTCTGAAAAGTAAAAGGAAAAGACCATGTTTGAAACATTTTAACAAGATTTCAACAAATAAAGTAAAGAATAACTAAGTTTTTTTTTTCATTTAAAACCTTATTTCTTAAATAAATAAGTTATTGAGCAAAATTATTTGAATCATCTTCCTCCTCAAATAAATTTCATTCTTTATTATCTATGTTAGTTTCACATATCTGTCATTGAAAGGTTATTTTAATACCTTTGACATTATCAGAAATAATAATATAAGTAAATCTTGTGAATTCATCTTCACTTTTTAACATCATTTCAGTGTCAGAAATGATAACCTTCAATAAATGTCAAGGAAAGGATTTGAAAGATTTTGTAAAGAATTTTATGTGGCTCTTAAATATACAAAATGTCTCCTTGAATCGTGCTCCAGTATATGAGTGGAACTACATGCTACTCTTTAATAAATATTTCTTAAATAAATAAGTTGTTGAGCAAAATTATTTAAATCACCTTCCTCCTCAATTAAATTTCATTCTTTATTATCTATGTTAGTTTCACATATCTGTCATTGAAATGTTATTTTAATATTTTTGAAATTGTCAGAAATAATATAAGTTCCAGTTGGAGAAATGTTTTAAATAACGTAAAGAATTATATTGTATGCTTTTTTAATCAATTCAATTATTAATACAAAACCTACCTTTTTATATAGTGCTCCAATATAATTAGTCATATTAAGTAAAATTCCTGCATTCTACACTTTTAGCGAAAAAAAATCAATTCTTCAATGATCAAAACTGGTCGATTAGTGAAGTTTAAACTACAGTAACTAAAAAAAAAAAATCAGTGAATCGTTGATGCAATGGATTTTTAGGGTGTCATTAAAATGGTCTAAAATAGCATTATTCAAAGCTTCATAACTCGGTCAGTCTTTTACATAGAAAAGTGAAGCAGCTTATATGTTTAAAATGTTAGTATGCCAAGGATATTTTACAAAATAGGATTAATTGAATTTGGAGCTCTGTATAAAAATTTTGGATTTTTTCAGCAATATATTTATTAATTACAATAACATAAAATGTAATTATTGCATCATTTGAAGCATTTTTTTTTTACTTTTTTTATTGGAGTTGTGTACCTAACTGTTTAGAAATTATTTATTGCGAATGAAACGGAAATCACTATGTTTATAATATTAAAATCCTCAGTGCCATAAAAAATGACTTTCTGTTAGTAAAAAATACAAAATTATCTACAAGTATTATTTAATATATTTCTAATAACTGTGGAATCCCATTTTTAAACACTGTTTAGAAAATAACCAGAAATTTAAATAGTATATTTTCATAAAAATCTTATCTTTTGATCTTCCTTATAAATCTTGCGAATATTGAAACAGAAATGTATGTAAACGTATTATAGGAAATATATTCTATATTAATTACTGTGTTTATATACTTTTATTTAACTAAATTTATTTTGTGTTTGTTAGAATGAAACTATTTCATTTCTGAGTTTGCTAAAATATCAAACGTACCATAAATTTGAGAATTTAGACATTTTTATATCTTCCATGACAAAGTAGCATTTTAATACTTTTCAAATTCAACAATCAATTAAAAATAAATCGATAAATGTAATTACATTTTTATTCCATACATTTAAGGTTACTCGGTATAGAATTTGAGAAAATTGATTCCAATATTCCATAATATTTATAATTTAAAATCTAACAAGTAAAAAATAAGTTAAATAAAACATTTTACTTTTCAGCACTCTAATAAAAATTGTTTTAGCGTTGTTTTTTTAATTTATTTATTTCTTCTGAATGCTAATAAAACAGTCATTTTACAAAATAGCTTCCATTATATAGGATAATCATACTATCATTTTCAATCTCTAACATTGTGTAAAATTTTAGATAGCAATAATGCTAGCAAAATTCTTAGAAAATAGTTTTATCCTCTTGCAGTATTTTTATATTTTATAACACAGGTATATTTTAGTATACTAGTTCTGTAGAAATATGTATATGACGGAACACAATGCTTCTCTGGATATATACATGAAATAAAATTCAGTAAATAATAGTTACTGCAACAACTGCTGCAGTCAATCCTTTTCAAACGCTAGAAAATGTAAATTTTAGTTTTCTCTCAAACACACATGTCTATACAATTCCGTTGTATTCCCCTCTATGGATATTATTTTCTGTAACATTGGCTAAACCTTCAGTCCACGATTTCTCTCATCAAAGAAAGTTATTTTCACAGTATAATCGAGCGAAGTTATTTTCTGTGTGTGGTGTTTTTGTCAACAATCTCTTGAAAATGTGATGCATGAAAATCCCAGAAGAGCTGCAGTTTTACCAAACACTTTTCCACTACATCTCCTGCAGTCGAAGTGAAGGAGGAAAAAAAAGAACTTCCCCATTCTGCTATCGTTCTCCTTCAAGTACTACCAACTAAAAGTAAAAAAAAAAAGAAAAGAGAAAGAAAAACCCTGTTTGAAAGGAAATGACGTGCTTTGAAAGTTTTTATACCTTAAATTTTCATGGGGGATCTTCTGCATATTTTAAAACGTGCCAATTTCAACAGCTCCAGAACAATGTCATATTTGTCATCAAATTTAATATCCTACAGATTTGTCAAAGAGAACCACCATCCTCACTTTAAAATCTTGTTATATATGATAACGGGCATTTCTATTGTACTAATATAATCTAAATGCGGCTATTAAAATCTCAGTCTCTTTTAAAATGAAATGACTATGATAGATTAGAATAAATATTTAAAAACTATCAGACATGATATTCATAAACCATAAAAATGTATTTCTGTTTTTGTTTACATCCATGTGAAGTTTTCTGACTTATATAGTGGTTGATGACATGAATCATTATATTCATAAATCATAAAAATGTATTTCTATTCTTCTTTTTATGTATTCATGTGAAATTTTCTGACTTATATAGTAGCTCATGACTTATGAATCATTATATTCATAAGTAATAAAAAGTTATTTCTTTTCCTCCTTTTATATATTAATTCATACGAAGTTTCCTTTCGAAAATATGAGTAACTCTTTTGCCATTCTCTTGTCTTTCGTGCTGAAATGTTTCATTTTGAGATCAAGGAATCCCGATATTTTTCCAAATAATTTGGGATGTTAGAATAAGCATTTGACTGGTATACATCATTTTCAGAAAACATTGTACTGATAACAAATAGCTATAGCATTTGTTCAAAAATCCATGAGAAAATTTGTTTATCGCATAATGATTACCTTCTTGAACTTCTCTTGGTCATACGGGCAACATTTATGCGGTAGTCCGTTTCATACCATAAGAACTAAGAAGTATGTTATGAACTGACGATGATGCGTGTGGCAATCACATGGATGTTCAACATATGACTATCTAAATCTGCTGAAATTGCGTTTTATATCTTCATTTCATTCAAAATCCTTTTTCTCATTTCATTGGTAGTGTTTAAGTTTCTCTGTGCACGAAAATAAACGAATTGCAGTTATATAAGAATAAGATAGTGAAAAGGGCAACCACATAGGTATTGCCTTCTTCTGGCATGCAGCCGACAACCCCGCCACCACTGAACATAGCAGTATCGACAGGATTTGTTGTGGTCGACTGCTGAATAAGTATTGTCCAACCTTACATTGACAGAACAATCAAACTAACATTCCTTTCGGGGTAGTAAATAGCTGTCTTTCTCCCCATCTGCACTTTCTCAAACAGCTGGAATGAAACTGTCAATCTTTAACATCATATCTTTCAGGATTTTGAGATTACCTGATACTATCAGTACTGTACTTAAATCATTATTGGCAATCTTCAGGTCCTTCCTTAACTGTGAGATCTCCATACATTCCCTTAAATAGTGGTAAACCGTACCAATTTCTCCACAAATGCATTTATTTTCCTGCGTTTTTCCAAATCTTTGGAAATATGCAGGAAATATCCCATGTCCAGATATTATTTGGATTATAAGTAGATGGTATCTTCTTATTTTGATTTCCGAATAAGGAATAAAGTCGAAAGGGATTCTTCGTTTTTTGGGCATATACCTTCTGTCAAACCATTGTAGTTTTATTTCTTCTCTCAATCCCCTTTTTAAAACACCATTTGGAGACAATAATATCAATATTATCTTTCTGTGTTGCTAACTTCGCATAGTGATCCGCCTTTTCATTACCATATATCTCAATATGGGCCTTAATCCAATTCAATTCTATCGACTTGTTAATATTAATATTTTTTTATCTTTTCTTTTATCGTCTCTAATACCTTATATTGTGAGATGACTGTATGGTTTGTAAAACTGACACATAGGTATTGCCTATGTGACGAAGGGAAACAAAATAGGTATTGTATTGCCTGTGTGACGACAGGAAACAAAATACATATTGCCTTTCTGACGAAGGGAAACAACTTAGATATTGCCTTTGTAAGAAAGAGGAACTGCATAGAGCACTTCGAGTGTGCATAAACAAAATTTAAATTTTCCTTCTATGATGTATTGAAATTTTACTTCCTATCATTTACACATGAAACTTAAGAACATTTGTAGTCGGGTCATTGAATAATTTTGTGTTATAAACAAAGATGAATATTGAGCAGGCTGTTACAAACTATATGTACAAAATCCATAGATAAATTATGTCCTAAATTGGTAAACTTATTGGAAATTGCTATGAGGAATGGTTTTAGTCCAAAATTTGTTGACTGAAAATCACAATTAATTTCACAGCAATAAGAAAATATTAAAACCTATTATATCATAAAAACATTCGAAATTTTTGAACTTTTAATTTAGTTTGTAATTTCTAAAATTTGATTTTGATAATTTTTCTCCATTATTAAACTTTAAGAATAAAATAATATTCAAATCTTTATTCTTATAGTTTTTTATTATTTGTATTTCTTTCATAATTATTATTTTAATTAAAAAATTATCAACTGCTTGTACTTCATTGTTTGTGCATTCATGTTATTCGATAAATTTTTGTAAAAATCAAAATTTGAAACAGGGTGGTTTTATTCACAGCAGTTGATACCAAAATAACCAAAATATAATGCTGCAAGATATTTTATATAGGGAAGGCGTATTTTTAAATTTTAAAGTCCAAAAATAGCTCAACTAATGCAGATGTGATTTTACATCCGATTGATTTCAAAATAATATGAACGAAAGAAAAAAATCAATACAGTAAAAGATCCTTATTCGAGCTTCCTTCATTCGCGTTTTCACTATTCGCGGATAAAAAAAAATGCGACCCAACTCCTATATTCGCGGATAAAAATTTCTTTATTCACGGATCTAATAAGTACATACATAATTATAAAAGGATTCCAATAGGTAACCAACCCAATATCCTTTGAAAATGCCTTCCAATGGACTAATAAAAAAAGTAAAATAGATCTTATTACAACTTTGTCTGGAGTATGTTGTTAAATGCAAACTGCAAACATAGCCGAAATCGCGAATGGAATAGGACGAGATGGGCTCGAATAGATAGAATCAACTGACATTCAGGAATTGCTTGAATCGCAAGATGAAGATCTGACTGAAACCGACTTGGAGGAAATGTTCAATTCACAGCCCATTAAAGAAGAGGCTTCAACAAGCACTGGAAACGTGACATTTCATTTGAAAAATCTTAGTGAAGGTTTAAGAATGGCAAATGAGTTTTGTGATTTCTTTATGAACATTGATCCGTCTAGGGAACGAAGTCTTATTTTTAAGAGACAAATTGCTAATGTGACTGCTGCGTATCAGTCTGAATGGAAGGAGCTTTTAAAAACTGCCAATCAAGAGAAAATGACAAAATTCCTCAAACCATTGCCTAAGTCTTAAGATAATTAAGCAAAATGTTCAAAAACTTCAATTAAATTAATTTTTCATATATTTGTTTGTTTTATTTTGTCACCTAGGAACGTATCCCCTATAATCCCATATAAATTACTATTCCGTATTCGCGGTTTCTGTATTCGCGGCATATTTATGGAACGTATAACCCGCGTATAAAGAGCTTTTACTGTATATTATTTGGTTTCATTAATTCTAACCTCCCATTAAAGAAAGAACTAGAATACCACCTTGACATTTTTTGGGACACCAAGGGGACTCACATTGAAACTGACTGTCAAAATGGTTTTATTAAGAAATTTATAAACGTCTTTATAATATAGCGAAATAACGACATGAGAAATTATAATTTACTTCACGATTAGCTGGTATCCGGAGCGTTGCTGTCGCCGAAAAAAATAATATTAAGTGCAATCAATCAATCAATAAATTGTCAATGTTTTATCGAAATAGGATGATCGGTACGACAGTATATAAAATATGAACAAACAAATATTCATTTTTATATATTAGATTTGTGTATTCTTTTAGAATTGTAAAACTTGGTATTCTTTCAGAATGGTAATGAAAGAAACGATTTATTGTTTCTCGTGATTCGTTTAATATTAGGTCAGAACTCTCAAATTTAATTTTAGAAAATGTGATTAAAATACTTTCTATTAAAATTGATTAAACATAGAAAATATACCATAAAATCTTTAATATAGTTGAAAAGATAATTTTTTGAAATAAAAAGGTGGTGCAAAATCATTTGTACTACAATATTTTTGGTAGTTACTGCGAGAAACGTTAAAATTTAATTAACATTTTAGACCTCCTTGTTTTGTCTCCCCAAAACTTTTTCGCATAATCTGTCATAAATTTGTTTCCTCTGAGAATGATTTGCATGAAATTTTCACACTATAGCTACAATATATTAACATTTAACATCAATTTAGCATTTCTACAGAATCTGTTGTCTCCTCGATGACGTATTTGAAGATTAATCCTTGGTAAATAGATATGGTTGAGATTCGAATTTTTTTTTAACAAATTTTAGACAATTGTACTATGCTTATAACCATCCTGTAGATGTAAGCAATAAGCTGATCAAGTTTCATCATAAGTTAATGAACAGTTTAGGAAAACATAAGAGACGTACTGACAAAAATTCATTTTTATTTATATAGGCAATTTTTGTTGTCATTAAAATAATTTTTAATCCCTTGTATTTTAAATTGATCTGTTTGAAACAAAGTTCTAATTAAAAAGTCTTAATTACTTTTCTGTAATTATTATTATGATTATTAATCCATTCTAAGCATATTCCCGTCTAAAACCATTTTGTAATCATTTGTTTCTCGTATTTTTCTTTTTAAACAATTACAGTATAGCTTATGGCTTACGTTTTATTTAACCGTTAATTTGCCATTTTATCTTTGAATCATCAATCTTCCCCAACTAATTTGACATTCTCAAATACTCATCAAAAAGGGAATTTCACTTTTAATCAAAATCTTTCGTTGAAGCTCTTATCTTATAAATTTACCTAATGCACATTGATTTAAAACAGAATAAATAAAACATTAGGGGAAAAAATTCCGATTATTTAAAAAATATTTCACTAAGATATTAAATAAGAAAATACATATGTAGAGTTTCTTTCTGGTAACTATACAGACCTATAACTATATAAATAATTCCAACTATTCTCCAACTAATTCGGCAGTCTAAAATACTCATCAAAAAGGGAATTTCACTTTTAATCAAAATGCTCCGTTGAAGCTCTTATCTTATAATTTCACCTAATGCACATTGATTTAAAACAGAATAAATAAAAGATTAGAGGAAAAAAATTCCAATTATATCAGAAAAATATTTTACTAAAATATTAAATAAGAAAATACATATGTAGAGTTTCTTTCTGGTAACTATATTGACCATAATTCATTTTTACTTTTCATAAAAAGGAATTATGGCCAATATATAAGCTTTATTATAAAATATAAATTTTTTGATTATTAAAACTTTGTGATAAAACTTTTTGATTATTCTTGTTATTATATATTTTGACATACATTGTAAGCATAAGGTATCTGGGTGTGGAATTATTGAAGACAGTTTAATTTGTAATATTTTCATCAATTTTCAAAAGGTTATAGTAACTGAGATCTGTGTTATAACATGTATAATAAGATTTTAAAAGCAATGTATGTGAAAAGTATTGGGCCGTTCGTTAAAAATTAATATAAAAAAGGTTCAGATATTCCCTTCCAAACACTAAGAAATAAATCTGGATTTTTCCCAAAATGTTAAAAAAATTTATTCGAAGTTGATTACTTTATTTACAAATGGAATCGAAAAAGAACATCGATTTGAAAATTTTTATAGTGTTTAGAATTACATATGTAGAGGACCCCTTTGATAATCTTGTTCATAAGAAACATTAAACGGCTTCATTCTCTTCCACGCTGTTTCTTCATTTGGTTCTAAAATGAAACATGCCTGAATTCGTTAGATGGTTCTTCCCCAACAAATGGAAAACCTGAAATGCGGCATTTAAAAGTATATTTGATGAGGATTTTTGTGAATTGTTGTGTTTTTGTCCCTAAGGTTTTCCTTTTCTTATTTAAAGATTCTTTTCAGGCTAACTACAAGTAATACGTTTACACTAACCATTTATTGATGTAATATTTTCAATGCCAGAAATTCTTGTTCTTTATTTGCAATAATGATAATAATATTT
>JAPMOQ010003175.1:1123588-1138738 GCA_026543055.1 Argiope trifasciata
GAATAACTTTTATCAATGCATTAATTAAAATAGAGCAGTTTCGTTTTAGATGGCCTTACAGTATTTCATTGAGATATACAATTTCATTAGATTGTAAAGTCTTAGACATTAAATAGCTACACAACTACAGAAAGTTAAGGCTGTTTCAATAATCCCTGAAAATAATTACATTGATTTTTATTGTGCAAAATCAAGCTTGATTTTTTTCCGTTTCAGTTATTTCCCTCGGAGAACAGTATTCAGTTTCAGACAAAGACGATGAAAAATGCTGAAATTGTTTACTTCAAATATTTTTTAATGTTTTTAATGTTTTTTACTTTAATTTTATGTTTATTTTCTCTTTATCGTTTTTATTTATTTATTTTGGAGAAAAAAATTTAAAATATTGCTAATTTAATATTTGTTATTTAAATATTGTTATATTTTTAAATATTGTTATAAGTATTAAAACATATTTTTTGCAATTGCGTTTTCGAACGGAAGAAACTTGAAATTTTAACTTCGATTTATTTCATCACGGGTAGCATATTATGCAGAAGAAGCTACGATATACGTCAGTCTACATCGCGATACAAGAGCAGAAAAGACAAAAATGTTCCCCTTTGATTATTTTACTATGGAATTTCGATGGGGATTTTTTTTATATGTGTCGGTTTAGGCGAGGGAATTTTAGGTATTTTTAAAAGAATGCATTAAGTATATTCCCCTTCGCTTTGAGAGTTAGAAAACGCCGAATGAGCAGTTTTATAGATTGTGGGTGCAATTAATTAAATAAAAATGGAATTGGATCAGGAAATAAGAGAACATTTTTAGAATGAAGTTAATTTGGGCTAAATTAAGAAAAAAAATACATAAATAATTAGGATTCAAATCATAATTTTAAATATAATTACATGTATAGATTAGTGATTTTTCTTCCGTGAATTTATCTATGTTATTTTTTGAATTTATGTGAGTTATATCGACATTAAAGATGGCATTACAAAATATCTAAAAACTATAATATGATTGGATTTCATTGCTAAAAGGAGCAACTAAATTTAATATGAGTTTGTGTAACTTATTCCGTCTTGTGTGAACAGAAATTGCGATTCACTCGAAGAGAAAATCGATATCGTAAATTTTTTTAGTGCATTTTTCTTCCTAAATAATATTAAGGTGCAATTCTGAGACATTTTCTGAAAAAAAAAGAAGAAATTACCTAAAAAGTACTTAAAAATTAAAATATAATGGTTTTTCATTGCTAATATAAGTGGCTAAATTTATTATGAAATTGTATAAACAATTTATATCTTGAGTGAACAGAATTTACGAGTGACTTGAAGCAAAAGCTGATTTCATACACTCTTGCAGTGCATTTTTCTTCGTAAATAAAACTATGTTGAAAACTCTAACCCATATATTTAGAAAATAAAATTACCTAAAAATTATTTACAAATTGAAATATAATGGTTTTTGATTGCTAGAATCTCAGATTAAATTAAATTAATTATATCTTAGGTGAAAATTCTAGGACATTTTCTTAAAAAAAAGAAATTACCTAAAAAGTATTTAAAAATTAAAATATAGTGGTTTTTCACTGCTAATATGAGTGACTAAATTTAATATAAAATTATATAAACAATTTATATCTTGAGTGAACAGAAATTACGAGTCACTTGAAGCAAAAGCTGATTTCATGCACCCTTGCTATGCATTTTTCTTTGTAAATAAAACTTTGTTAAAAAATATAACACATATATTACGAAAATAAAATTACCTAAAAATTATCTACAAATTTAAATATAATGGTTTTTGATTGCTAGAATGTCAGATTAAATTAAATTAATTATATCGTAGGTGAAAATTCTAAGACATTCTCTGAAAAAAAAAAGAAATTACCTAAAAAGTATCTAAAAATTAAAATATAGTTGTTTTTCACGGCTAATATGAGTGGCTAAATTTATTATGAAATTGAATAAACAATTTATATCTTGAGTCAACAGGATTTACGAGTGACTTGAAGCAAACGCTGATTTCATACCTCTTGCAATACATTTTTCTTCATAAATAAAACAATGTTGAAAAGTCTTACATATATATTAAGAAAAAAATACCTAAAAATTATCTACAAATTGAAATATTATGGTTTTTGATTACTAGAATGTCTGATTAAATTTATCATAAAGTTGCATAAATTATTTCCTGTCTTAAGTGAACAGAATTTGCAATTCACTTCAAGAGAAAGCTGAGATCACAAACTCTTAAAATGTATTATTTCCTTTTCAAAATTATATTATGTTGAAAAATTTGAGACTTTTTCTGAGAAAAATTAATTACCTAAAATTATCTAAAAATTTATATATAATGGTTTTTCATAACTAAAATCAGCGACTTAATTTAACAAGAAAATGCATAAATTATTTCATGTCTTTTATGAATTAAAACAGAATTTTGAACCGGAATATTACATTGAACAGAATTTGTGATCTACTTGAAGAGAAAGCCAATATCACAAATTATTACAACGAATTTCCTTCTAAAAATGTTTTGTTGAAAAATCTAAATCTAATCTAATTTTCTGAGAAAAAATTTATATACAAATTAGCATATAATGGAATTTCACTACTAAAATGAGGGACTAAATTTAATATGAAATTGTATAAACTATTAATTGTATTGCATGAATAGAGTTTGCAATTCACTTGAAGTGAAAGTTGATATCATAAAATCGTACAATTCATTTTCCTTCTCAAATAATATTTTTTGAAAATCTAAGATATTTTCTGAGAAAAAGAAATTACCTATAAATTATCAAAAAAAAGTTAATGGTTTTTCTTTGCTTAAATGAGCTGCTAAATTTAATAGGAAATTGTATAAAATATTTCCTGTCTTGCGTTAACAGAATTTTATATTCATTTGAAGCTAAAACTGATATCATACACTCTTACAGTACATTTTCCTTATTAAATAATATTATGTTGAAAAATCTAAGATATTTTCTAAGAAAAAGGAATTAATTCTAGAAAATGCGAAGATTAAATTCTTTCATGTTGTTGCTTGCAACTTTTCAAGCAAGCGTGACTACCATTTCCCTGGCGAAATTAATTTTCATCGATTATTAAGAGCTAATGATCTGAAAAGTTATAAATTATCCTCAGCAAAAGCTCTATTTTTATTGATTAGGAGATCTTTTTCTTACCGCCTCCGTATACACAGATGCGTGTTCAATCTCATAAACTGTTCATATGACGAAAACGATCAAACGAACACGAGAACATTTTGCTGTGATCAAGTCAATGATGTAGATTAATTTTCAGCTCAGGAGAACAAGGGTCAATGACTTGCAGAGTGGAAATATTCATTTATTCCAGCTTTTGCAGTAAATGAAGAAAGAGTGTGGCAAAGATACAAAAAATAGCAAAAAATATTATTTAAAATGTTCCTTAATTATGGAAAGACGTAAGCTAATGGATAGATATGATTAAATCATCGTTTTAGGAAAAAGTAATTACTTCTGAAAATGATGGATTATAAATGATTAAAGAATTCTCGAGAATTATACGTTTCTCGGAAGTAGAATTAGCTTTGGGTACGTCTGTATTAAAAAAAAATTATTTTATTATTATATTTAATACAAATCTTAGAAAACAATTTAATTACAGACAAAAACTAACAAACTTATAAATTTCATTAGAACAATTTGAACAACAACAGAATTTTCTTTTTATGTTTAACACAAATTTCAAATTATATCTTTAATTGTGCAATTGGCTGATGCATCCAATGTTTCTGAGGTTGAAAATATATCCAAGTGAAAAAATAATTGTACAAAATAGAATCATTATAATATATACAATTTTCTCTTAACTTCAACTTTATTTATAACATAAACTAAGAAAGATATGCCATCATTCAAAAATAATGATGTTTGGTCCACCCCAATAAGTTCCTGAACTAGCAACTAACCATGTTATAAAGTTTACCTTGAATTACCCAAATTATAAAGAATAAAGTTGTACCCAAATTATAAGGAATAAAGTTGTACCAAAATTACAAAGAATAAAGTTGTACCCAAATTATAAAGAATAAAGTTGTACCCAAATTATATTTCAGCGTACAGAAAAGATATTTAACGATGACCATTTCGCACATTTTTAATCCGGTTAGTAGTTTATAATCAGCACTCTTGTTTTATTTTGTTGAATAAGTGTTTTATGATAATAAACTTAAGATATTCAAATATCTCAATTATTCAAACGTATATAAAAAAACCCAAGTTTTAATAGCCCAATTATTAAAACGTAATGTAAAAAAAAACTACTTGTTTCTCTTAAAAAAGCATTTAACTCCGATTCAATGAACTCCAACACTACAGTATTTTAATTATTTTTAAACTTAAATATCCTATTATATTCCTGTTCAATAAATAACTTCGCAAAGTTGGATCAGAAGTTAGTCTTCTTCTTCTTTAGTCAAAAAATTCTTTAGTTAAGAAAATAGAACAATTACACCAATCTAAAATTTCTCTACGGGCCGCGGTGGCCTGGTTGGTAGAGCTTCAGTTTCGTAACCGAAATGTCACGGGTTCTGTCTTCGCCTCGGCCAAAGACCGCCGTGTTGGCTAATGGCAGTTGGGGCACGTTAAATATGTCGTGACTGCAAAGCCCTCCAAGTTCCCATAACAAATTATACCTCTGGAGATACTGAATCAGGGATGAGTCGGTCTCTGATTTGGATTAAATTCTGACTTGCGGATGGATGAACGAATGAGTGTATGAATGAGTTCAACCTCCCCCTAAAAAGGGTTGTGTCGTGTGTGTTCGAGCAAAGTCGTATTTTCACCTGAATGGTGCTCGTTAACAACGAAAGGCGCACACTTGTGCCTTAATTTGAAAGAGTTCTGCTCATTCGGGCTTGGTATGACCCAGTGGCATTAGACCCACCACCACCAAAATTTCTCAATTCGAATTCAAATTTTTCAATTCAATTTTTTTCTCAAATTCATGAATACTTTATTTCATCAGATATTTGCCCATGGTTGTTTTATATTTAAGATTTCAAGACACTTAAAGGACGAATTCAATTAGACGCGTGTTTCAAATTTATGATCACACTATATTTCAGTTTGCTATTTCTTCTGTTTTGAATAAGGAAATTATCATTAGAAAAGCATTCGGAAGTTCAATGCCCACCCAAAAATCATTATATAAATAAAAATGAATGTTTGTCTATATGTCTCTTATGCTTTTCTAAACCATTCATCCGAATGCGATGAAACTCGGTCAGCTTATTGTTTACACCTATGCGGTGGTTATAAGGACTATAATTATCTATAAAAAATCGAATCTCAACAGCATTTATTTACCAAGGATTAATCTCCAAATAACTCACTGAAGAGACAATAGACTCTGTCGAAATGCTAAATCCAAGTTAAAGGCTAATATTTTGAGGCTATAGTAACAATATCATGAAAGTTATTTTCAGAAGTAACAGCTTTTAAAGAGATTGTGTGAGAGATTTTTATTAAATTTTAGCGTTTTTCGCAGCAACTATCAAAAATATTGTAGTACAAATAATTTTGCAGCATCCTAATTTTCAAAAATTATCTTCTTCAAATATATTAACGATTTTTTTCGTATACATATATTTTCTATGTTTAATCAATTTTAAAAGTAAATTGTTTAATCATGTTTCCTAAAATTAAATTTTAGAATTCCGAACGAATATTAAACGAATTAGGAGATACAATAAATAGTTTCTTTCACTACCATTCTGAGAGAACACCGAGTTTTACAATTCTAAAAGAATACACAAATGTGATATATAAAAATGAATATTTTTTGTTCGTATTTTACATATTGTCGTACCTTTCGATAAAACATTACCAAATTATGGATTGATTTCACTTATTATTTTTTTTTCGGAAGCAGCAACACGCCGGGTACTATCTAGTTTGATATAAACTTCACAATTAGATGCCCAAATTGTTAACCAAATTTTATTTGTTATAGTTTAGTTAAAGTATAGCATATATTTTTTATTATTTAATATAGTTTTTTGCTTTTTGTAGTTTGGGAGCTCATCTGCATTTGAACATACATACTATCTTCCTAAACAGATTTCATTCAAAATTTAAACGGAATATACAGATTTATTAGTAAGAAAGCTTGGCAAATTTCATCCATCTCACTCAAAGTATTTTAGATTTATTATTTTCACAAATGTACAGATATTATTCCAAAAATATATTATTTGGACTGACGAAGGCCTGAATTTGAAAATTTGTTAAAATCTCAAAATTTAAATTTCTTGACGTTTATAATATTTTCTGTTTGTATACTTTGTACACAAAGAAATAGGAATTTTGTTTTTATGCTGAATTGAATGAAAAAAATTCATAAAAACAATTTAGTATTAAATTAAAGACATTCATAAAAACACATTAGTATTAAATAAAAGAAATTCATAAAAACACATTATTATTCCAAATTATTTGGATATTATTCGAAAACTGTATTATTTGGAGTGACGAAGACTTGATTGTGAAAATTTGTTAAAATCAGAAATTTAAATTTCTTGGCGCTTACAATATTTTCTGTTTGCATACTTCGTACACAAAGAAGTAGGAATTTTGTTTTTATGCTGAATTAAATAAAAGAAATTCATAAAAACACATTAGTAATAATGAATATCTATATGTTGATACTGATCAAATTCATTGTCATTTCTTTTCAATGTTTGAAAATCTTTTTTTTCTTTTCTTTTTTAAATAACTAAAATGTAAAATTCTCTTTTGGTAACCGAAAATTAAAGGAATTTAAGTCACATAGCGTAGGGTTTTATATTACAAAAGTGCCTTCATTCCCAAAACCCAAGACGCTGGACCTTATTGAACAGTATTGATGAAGATGAGATCTTTGAACAAGTCGTCCTTACTTCCCAAACTGGGGAATGCCTTCTGATACTCTTGATCTACGATCTCATCGGGAAAGGTGATTCACAGATTCCTGCGGGAGACAAATGCTGCAACTGTAAAGTTGTTAGGAAAAGATCGATCCCTTCCTAATGTTTCTGCAGCAAATCACATTGGTGTTAGGGGGCTGCTCGTAAATGGAAGAACAATCAAAGGAATGACCATAACATCAAGAGATGCAATAGTTACGCATTTATCTTTAAATGGTACATTTGATGAACATGATGAAATGTTGAGGATGAACGTGATCAGGAAATTGATGGCATGCTGCTTCAAAAATAATGCTTGGGATGCTTATTGCATTAAGGTTCTTTGGGGAAATCTGTGCGTGAGCATTTTGTTGATAAATTGACTCGATTGTATGTAGAAAGGAAGTTTTAAGCATGTAGTCGTAAAATTAAAACATTTTGTTTCCCAAATGCTCATGATGAAGTCTTACTGGATATTAAATGAATTACTGGGGAATTAATCTTTTCTGACGAAATTGCCAGAAAAATTTTTAGACATTGAGATTGGTAAATTTTAATTATTCCGAATTTTATCTTTTAGATATTTTTGCAAACATTATTTAATAATAAAGAGTTATTGTTATTATGCAAAGAGTTCTAATAATTAAATCTTTTTTTAATGTTTTTCTTGTGGATTTCGGTTGATTTTAAAGGAACTATGAACATTGTTGCGAATTTTCTTTCTTTTCATTCCTCACTTAGAATTATGAAAGTTTTATAGTACATGTATTAAAATATAAATATGTGAAATAACCTTTGTTAAAACCTTTTAAAATTAATATTTCTATAAAATATATATTTTAAAATATTCTAGGTGACTTAATTTTCATTTTTTTTTCAATTCATATTTTTCTTGTTGCTCAATATAAATTTATTTCTAAAAACACTATGTATGATTTTGTAATTCCAATTTAAGGCTAATTTTTTAGAAATAATCTTATGTACACTTCATGAATTTTTATAAGAATGTTCTGTTTTTCAGAACTAAAACTGAAATATCTGAAAGAACTCGAAATATAACATGCATTCCCTTTTTTTTTTTATATTGAAAAAAATAAAATATTTATTTTGATTTATCAATTCTATTTTATTTCTTCAAAAATTAAGACACTTGGAACATTTCAAAGATAACTAAATGTGATTACAGTATCATGTTGAGCAAAGAATTAAAATGTACGTTTTTCTCTAGGCCTTTAAAATATTCCTTTTATTGAACAATATATCTTTTAACACTATTTTAGATCAATATAATTTTGGTGAGAAAACGGTAAAAAAAATTCGTGTTTATGCCCATTTTTGCTTATTTCAAAGTATATTGTTCTCTTAATATAGATGACAAAGTTTCCCTTTTACACGGTAAGATAGCCAATGCTGTTTTTTAAACATATATGTATCTATTTAATATGCCCTGTTTCTATAGAACTCAAAATTGGCAATCAAGACTAATGATTTATAATGGTTTTAAATTATTTACATACATTAATAGTTTTTAAACCAGTTGAAATAAAAGGAAAAATGTGGCAAAGTTCTCCCAATTCACTATAATTAACCCCTTCCGGTAAGATTTAAGAAAGAAAACATATGTGTGAAATAGCTATTTAATTTTTATTTAAGAAGCCTTAGTTTATTTCATAATTCTAGCTAATTTATAATTATTAATTAAAATTATATTATTGGTATGAATGCAATTTTAATTTGCAAGTTCATGTTCAACATTTCTTCAAAAATCTCTAAGGATTTCGGATTAGCCCCTAGTTTTCGCGTTTCATATAGGCACTCTGATATTTTTTTTAAACTAATTTTAGGCACATAATGTGTCTACGACTCCAAAGTGTTCACAAAATTCACCTATTAATCACCATGCGCGTTTTCGTCTTCATGCTAATATTTCGCTATTATTAGTTTCAATATCAGTATCAGTTAAATATATGCTTAATTTTTATTTTTCTTAATAACTTTGATCTTCTTGGTCTACATTACTCTTCTTCAATCCAATTTATTATTATATTAATCAGTAACTTTAGTCGCATGACGAGTATAGCTCGTCATGCCATTTAGCACAATGGCTAGTATAGCTCGTCATTGTGCTATATGGCATGAAAAATCAATGACAAGCTATACTCATCATTTTTAGGGAAGGAGTTAAAATAAAAAATATGAGTTTCACTAAGCAGAGAAGTTTCCAAGGTTTTCGAACAGACATTATAGATTATAGCGAATTATTTTTTAAAAAATTCGAAAACTAATTCTTTTCATAAGTTATTAATAATTATGTTAAATGAAAGAATATGTATATGAAATAACTATAAACAAAAAGCAATTTAAATTATTTTTCCTATGCTTCCTAACAGTTATATTCAAAATTTGAATGAATTTAAGCTATCAGATAATTTGGATTTCTAAAGCACTCAAACTATTTATAAATTTTCACTAACTTTTATATAGGTTATATCTCAGCCAAGAATATAAAGTATTTTATTTGTTATACCTTTAACCTTCCTTTGTTAACCTCGTCCTGTATTTCGTTAATAAATGGGGCAAATGATTCTTTTTTCGCTTTTGATCTGCCGTCAGATATATTTCCTGACTCCAATATTCGATTCATTAGCAATTTTGTACTATTTTTAGGACAAAGGTGCCATTTGTCAAATGCAAAACAATTTAGGGAAAGAAAAGTGGATCGTGGTAATGAAACTCTTCGCAGTTCTTCAGATCAATTCATTCATCATCGGGTTAAAGTTTCAACGATATGAAACTTCGATGTTACGTAAGAAAGGTATAAAATCGCGATTAAATATTTTTTAGGGATTTTACAAACATAATTTTAAATGTTTTTTTATTCATTGTTTTCTTAAATAAAGATTTATTTAAATTGAATCAGTAAGTATAAGTTTAAATCTTATCGGTAAGTAAATAAATTGTATCAGTAAATATAAGTTTAAATTGCATCAGTAAGTATAAGTTTAAATTGTATCAGTAAGAATAAGTTTAAATTGTATCAGTAAATCAATAAATTTTATCAGTAAGTATAAGTTTAAATTGTATCAGTAAGTAAATAAATTTTATCAGTAAGTATAAGTTTAAATTGTATCAGTAAGTAAATAAATTTTATCAGTAAGTCAATAAATTGTATCAGTAAATCAATAAATTGTATCAGTAAATCAATAAATTGTATCAGTAAGTAAATAAATAGTATCAGTAAGTATAAGTTTAAATTGTATCAGTAAGTATTGTAAAGTTTCAGCGATTTGAAACTTCGATGTTAAGTGAGAAAGGTATAAAATCGCGATTAAATATTTTAGGGATTTTACATTCACGATTTTAAACTTTTTTTAATTATTCTTTTCCTACATAAAGATTTAATTAAATTGTATCAGCAAATTTATTAAAATCACATGAAAATGAAAGCATATTAACATAATTTTTTTTTCATTTGACGCCATTTTTAAGTAAAACTATTTTCATGCATCGTTATCTATTATGATATCATAATTTAAGTTTGGGCACTTTTTTGTCTATGTTTTAACCATTAAATGTCAGTTTTTTTCAAAGGATTTTAAAATGCCTTTCTTGAACTTCCATTTATTTAATGATTTGTGAGAAAATTGCTTTATAAAATCGTATTTTATTTTAAGAATAACGACTTCTTCGAAATGGCTCGTTGCTAATCGATAACATCAAGGCTTAGCTCGTTAAAAAAAATGTGTAAAAAGATAAATATAGACATAAATATCATAGTTTACAAGAAGATATTTTAATTCAAAATTGCAAAATAAAATTTGGCATTCTCACTCCTACAAGTACATCTAAAAGTGCACAAGTAATAAATATTATTTTATTTCTTCTTTTTCATTAGCATTTGGGCTTTCATGTACATGTTAAGGGGTACATATGGAGAATAAATAAATTCGGTATATTGTTTAAAGACAAAAATTGGTATTTAAGGTATCCAACAACGTTCAAAGCAAAAATTTTGAAAAAAAAAAATGGAATTTTTAGAAATAATTTATTGTTTTTAATGTATTGCCAATAATAAACGCTATAAATACAAAAATCTTTATTTCAAAATATTATAAATCTTGAGAAATGGGAACAATTCTAGTAAATTTGAGTGAAATTGAACCAAAACGGCTTACACTCTACACAAAATTGTCAAGCAGTGATTTATATTTTTATTTCTAAGTAAGTTATAGAGCATAATGATGAGTGAAAGGAACCAAAATCTAAAAAAAATTGAGAAGCAAAGAAATTATGGGTAAAAATATACGTATGCAGGGAGTTTTTTCATCAATTCACAACTTAATTTTTCTAAAAACACCGACAAATGAAAAAATGTTTCACCAATTATCAAACTTTTGGTTCGTTTCATTGCCCATGTTATTTAAAACACAAGCTGAAATTTTTAAGTGAATACCTGTATTAGTTTTTGAGATATTATGTTAACGGTGGAGAATTTTTATGAAAAATAAAGTGTTGAGAAAAAAGTAGCTAAAGACAAATTTTAATTGAGAAATCTGTAACCCTGGGTGATAGGTTCTCTGTTTTCTTAGAAAAGATAAACCGTTTTGTAAAGAGAAAAATCTAAACTACAAAAAATAACAATGAAAAAAAAATGGCCAATGTGTTCGATAAGCAGTGCTTTTAACGTTGTCGGATACCTTAAGAGTTACTCTTTCTATAATATTAACTTACTTTTCAACAAAAATACAGCAAGCACTTTTCCAGTTTTCTTACACCTGTTTAATGACTCATTTTGTGAAATGTTGCTGTATGCAATATTGTTAAGCAAAATAGGGTATGAAGACATCAGTTAAAATGTGTTTAATCATTTATTAAACGTGCTACAAAGCATTTCAATGCGTATTATCTCAAAAGCACTATTTATGATGATAATCTGAACAATTTGGAGGAACTAATGGAAGCGATACACCGAACCGTGCGTAACTTTCCTCCTGTTATGCTAAGAGCATAAATGTTGGCAATGCAGTAATGCGATTTAACTTGCTTTCAGAAAATGGTGGATACCACATTGAATAGACTTTGTAATACGTTTCTGAAACGATTAAACACATTTTAAAACATTAAATATTGGCAATGCAGTAATGCGATTTAACTTGCTTTCAGAAAATAGTGGATACCACATTGAATATGCTTTGTAATACGTTTCAGAAACGATTAAACACATTTTAAAACATTAAACTGAATGTTGAATCATTAAATGCTAGCAATGCAGTAATGCGATTTAACTTGCTTTCAAAAAATGGTGGATACCACATTGAATATGTTTTTTAATACGTTTCAGAAACGATTAACACACATTTTGAAACGATTAAACACATTTTAAAACATTAAACTGAATGTTGAAACGTTAAATGTTGGCAACGCAGTAATGCGATTTAACTTGCTTTCAAAAAATGGTGGATAGCACATTGAATATGCTTTGTAATACGTTTCATACATGATTAAACACATTATAACTGATGTATTCTTGTCCTATTTTGAATATTGCATACAGCGTCATTTCTCCCTTAGTTATAAAGAGGTTTTTTTTTTCAGAAAAGAAATTCTTAGGACCTTTTTTAAACTATTCCAAAGTTTGATAACATTTGGTCCAGTAGTTTTCCTTCTATAGCCATTACAAAATGGAACTTTAATTATAACCACAGTTTATATTTCAAAATTTTGAAAACTTTTATGAATTAAAATTTCACAGGACGTGAAAAATTAATCTTGATTAAATTTATAAGCAAATACCACAGGATACAAATTTAAAATCACATCAATCTTCGAAAATAATAAAAAGAAACTGTGAAAATTTCACAAAATTTCTGTTCTCGGATTTCTAGAAATAATTTTCATTGTTAATTTCAAATTAAAAAGTTGCTTTTTTTCTTTCTATCATTTTCTGTACGTTATATTTATGTTTGAAACCTTTTTTGTTATCTATTTATTATATTTTCTCTTATCTTTGTTCAGCTTATAATGATACGAAATAAATATTTTTCGAAATAAATAAGCATACAAACTGCGAACTAAATTAAAATAGAAACTTTAGAATATAATAAGCGGCTTTGTGATATGTTTTGTTTATCTTTCACTAGGGCAAAACTGAAGCATTACAATGGCGAAATTCTATACAATAATTCTAATTCTAAATCCTGAAGATTAAAATGTCATGTTTCATTGGGAATTTAACTTCAAAAGATAATTAGTATTTGAAACGAAATACTAAACTTTATTCTCAAGATTTACTCTCAGAAACAATGCAATAAATAAAAATATATACATAAAAAAAAATTCTTGATAATTGGAAATGGCAATATATGAATCAAACCATGAGCTATTCATTTTTGTTATGAAAGATTTACTTTCAGAAACAATGTAATAAATGAAAATATATACATAAAAAGGAATTTTCTTGATAATTGGAAATGGCGATATATGAATCAAGCCATGAGCTATTCATTTTTGCTATAAAAGATTTACTCTCAGAAACAATGCAATAAATAAAAATATATACATAAAAAGGATTTTTTGATAATTGGAAATGGCGATATATGAATCAAGCCATAAGCGATTCATTTTTGCTATAAAAGGCCTCATTGCAAACTAGAAGAGTAATTAAAATAATAATTTTTAAAAATTCTTGATGAAAGATTTAAAATTTATGTCATGAGATATTTGCTTTTATAGACTAGATTCTTTTTTCATGACAGTCAGGGATGCCTTTTTGGAATATTTTTTATTGATGAACACTTTTATTCAACTTCACATGTTTCATGTGGTCGAGGCTGGAATAGTGTGACCGATTTTACGCAGACTTCCTCATGTAATATACATAAGAAATGCTATATATTTAATATTTTAATAATTTTCGAACTCATAATTTTCAACTAATATTAATCAAACCAAAAGTTAGTTTCATAGAGGTAGTGGCATACATAAATTAATTTAAGGTATCCGACTACGAACGAAGGAATTTTTTTTTAAACTGGTTTTTTCAAAAACTATTTAAAGTATCGTTTTTAGGTGTATTGTCAATTATGAGACAAAATACTATATATTTAACAAAATTATTTGAAAGTATAGTAAATTTTAAGAGATAGGGAAATTAGTAAATTTTAATGAAATTTAACCGAAACGGTTAAGATTCTACACAAAATGGTAATGCAGCAATAATATTTATCATAGTACACAAGCTATTGAATATAATGATGAATGAAATGAACCAAAATCTGAGAAAAATCTTGAGAGGCAAAGAAGTTATGGGTAAAAATACACGTATATATGTAATTTTTCCATACATTTAAAACTTATTTTTTCTAAAAGCACCTATACATGAAAAAGTATTTCGCCAGCAATACTACTTTTGGTTCATTTCATTGCCCATATTATTTAAAACACACGCTGAAATTTTTATGTAAATGCTTCTATTAGTTTTTGAGATATCATGTTAACGGTGGAGAATTGGTATGAAAATTAATTTTTTGAGAAAATTGAAGTGAAAGACAAATTTTAGCTGAAAAAATATACGACTCTAAAAAAATATGCGGTAGGTCAGGTTTTCCTTTTTCCCAGAAAAAGATGAACTGTTTTGAAAAGAGGAAAGTTTGAATTACAAGAAAAAACAATTTTAAAAAATCCCCATCTATGGTAGATAACCAAAGTTTTTAACGTAGTCGGATACCTTAAGAATTATTAATTTTTTGATTCAAGGATTTTAGATTTATAACCATGAATTATGAAAAAAAAATATTTCAAGCTAAAAATTAGAAAACAATAATAATAAAACAAAATTATATGCAGTTTCCTTCGTATTGGGAAAAATTGGTAATAATTTTTCAATAGAAAATCAAGCAATATTATAAAGAAATTAATACGCAACGTAATGAAAAAGCATTCTTTGATATTCATTTAAATTTATCGCATATTATATATAAATAATTATATTTTAAATGCGATTAAAACTCTAATTTTAATCTCAGATTTTTCATCAGAATTGCATGTTTTGACATTTCTATTTTTGATGCATTGTTTGAAATTAAAAATTTCATAAAAAGATAAGAAATATTTAAAAAGATATTTTCAGGATTGGAGTATATGTTTGTAATATAAAATAGAATTTCGTATGTACTAGTAGAGTATAAAATATATATTCATAGGTTGTGTGCAAATTAAAACATTTTG
>JAPMOQ010003175.1:1142242-1159906 GCA_026543055.1 Argiope trifasciata
ACACTTGTAAAAAAATTGTGTACACACACGGTAAATTGTGTACACTTATTAAAAAATTGTGTACACTTGTAAAAAAATTATGTACACTTGTAAAAAAATTGTGTACACTTGTAAAAAAACTGTACACACACTGTAAATTGTGTACACTTGTAAAAAAATGTGTAATTGTAAAAAAAAACTGTACACACACTGTAAATTGTGTACAGTTGCTTGTACAATTTTGTGAACACATACACAAAAATTGTGTACACTTCTCGGTTCTAGCTCAAAATTTAAACATCAGTTAATAGACTAATTAAAATAAATTTTATTTCCATAAACATTGCTCTGTTTACTAATGAATTTGAAAAAAAAAACTGAGTTTAAAATTCCAAAAATATTTATAATAAGGGGTCTATGAATTAAAAACTAAAAAGGGGAAAATAAATGAAATAAAAAATACATTCTAATTTTAATATATTTATATATATGTTCTTAAAATTAGTTTTTATTTATCATTTTGCATTTATTATTATTTTCTTTATTAAATTTATATTTTGCCGTATTATTTTTTGCATAGAATTTTAATTCCATAAACATTGTGTTGTTTTTTAATGAATTTGAGAAAAAAATACGAAAAAATAGAAAGAATACGGAAAATATATATATATAATAATGAACTATGAATTAAGAACAAAAAGGAGAAAATAAATAAAATAAGAATAGTTTCTAATTTTAATATCCTAAATATATTTTTAAAAATTTGTTTTTATTAAATTTAACATTTTGCATTTAACTATTATTCCTTACATTTTTAAATTTATATTTTGTGTCATTATTTATTCTACGATTATTTTTCGCATTAAATTTATTGTTTTCACACAAATAAATTATTCCAATTTTAAAACATTCTTCTTCCTATTTTTCCAATTTTATTTCCCTTCATTCCACGAAATTTCAAATATTAATTAAGTTTTCTATTTCCGTATTGCATAGAATAGAGAGAAATGCCATTTCCAATCGTCGGATTTCCTCAATAATATTGTATCTAGCAAACAATATTTTTGTTACATTATAGCTCTGCAACTAGCGCATAGAAAATAAGCTTTAAATTTTAAAAGAAAATCATTTAAAATAAGAGACGTGCTCTGACATTTAAAGCTTTTGATGAAATTTAAATTGTCATTATAATGCAATATGGTTACTTGTATATGAGCTACGAAATGAGCATGGAATTGTTTTTCGAATAAATAAAAATAATTTAATGGAAGAGTGCGCCAATACAAAGGCAATTTACATTTTAACACATGAAAGCAAAGCTTTTAAATTACTGAATTTATGTTCATGAAAAGGTAGAGAAAATGCGTAAGCGCAAACATATATGCACGAAAACAAAATCTATAATAATAAGTATCCCTTTAACAAAAACATCCATATATTAGATGTACTCTTAATATGAAAAGTAAGGAATTTCAAATAAATTTACATTTCGGTGCAAATAAATTCTTTAGTATCGAAAATTCAATCAAATAGGAAAGAAAATTGTAGAAAATGAACGAATCAAAACAAATAAATACAAGAAGGAGAACTAAATTGAAATTGAAATTATTTTCATACAATAAATTGATAGAGATTTTTTTTTGTTTCTATCATATAATTTCTTTTTCTTCGCTAAATTCTGTTTATACAATCTTCAAAGCGAAATAAAGGCTCCAAAATTTAATTTAATGATAATAATAATGGTAATTAATAATTTAATATTAATAATAATAATAATTGATAAAAATAAGTAATAAATAATAACTGCTAATAATAAATAATTAAATAATTGATAATGATAAATAATCACATAATAATAATAATTGATAATAAATAATTAAATAATAACAAATGATAATAATAAATAAATAAATAATATTAATAACCGATAATAATAAGTAATTAAATATTAATAATAATTGGTAATAATAAACAATTAAATAATAATAGTTAATAACAATAAATAATTAAAAACTAAAAATAATTTTAATTTTATAATAATACATAATATAAACTCTTCATATTTATTTTTTCTTCGTTTCTTTGTCTTTAATTAATTTGATTTGTTTCATATTTGCAAAACTGAGGCTTTATTATATATTTCATTTACTTCCTGATGCGCTAGAGTTTTGAAATTTTACACCCGTGTCTATTCTCAAATCTAGTATATCTTGAAGTATGTAATGTAAATTTATTTGAAGTATACTTATTAGTAATGTGTTATATTTGATGAACACTTGAATCTTGCTGCTCAAGAGTATAAATAAATTCCTCATTTTGATCAAAATTATAATGTTATAAATTAACCCACTAATTAAATTTTGTTCTCCATGAAAGAATACTACTAGCTGATTACTTTTTAATAAAATTCTTATTTATAGCACTACACTGAAAAATTATAAAGAACAATTATTAAGAAAGGAAAAATATATGAATTAGATGAATAAAGAACCCGCTTAAGATATCCGACTACGTTTTGAGGAAAATTTTTGAAAAATTGGAGTTTTTAAAAACTATTTTAAACAATGGATATTAGATGTATTGTCAATTATAATACAAAATAATATTAATACAATAAAATTACTTGAAAATATAATATATTTTCAGAAATAGTAAAATTTACAATAACGTTTAATGAAATTTAACAAAAATGGTTAACACTCTATATAATATTTTATTGCAGCAATCCCATTTTTCTTTGTACACAAGTTATAGAATATAATGATGAATGAAATGAACCAAAATCTAAGAAAAATCTTTAGATGCAAAGAATCTATGGGTAAAAATACACGGATATATGCATTTTTTCCCATAAATTTACAGCTTAATTATTCTAAAAACACCTATAAATGAAAAAGTATTTGACCAACAATAAAAGTTTTGGTTCATTTCATTTTCCCTGTTATTAAAAATTCACGCTGAAATTTTTAGGTAAATATTTTGGTCAGTTTTTGAGATATCATGTTAGCGGTGGAGAATTTTTAAAGAAAATTAAAGTTTTGAGAAAATTGAAGTGAAAAACAAATTTTAGCTGAGAAAATTGAAGTGAAAAACAAATTTTAGCTGAAAAGAACTGTAACCCTGTATGATAGGTCAAGCCTTCATTTTCCTACAAAGGAAAACTGTTTTGGGAAGAAGAAAGTCTAAACTACAAAGAAATAACAATAGTTTTAAAAAGGGTTAATAACAGTGTTTTAATTGAGGTTAATAAAAGTGTTTTTTTGCGAAGTCGGGTACCTTAAAAGCTTTGATCATAAAATACAGTAAAAGCTCTTTATTCGCGGGTATATGTTCCATAAATATGCTGCGAATACAGAAACCGTGAATACGGAATGGTCATTTATATGGGATTATAGGGGATACGTTCCTAAGTGACAAAATAAAAAAACAAATATATAAAAAAATCAATTCAATTGAAGTTTTTGAACATTTTGATTAATTATCTTAGGGAATGGTTTGAAAAATTTTGTAATTTTCTTTTGCTTGGTAGTTTTTAAAAGCTCCTTCAATTCAGACTGATACGCAGCAGTCGCATTAGCAATTTGCCTGTTAAAAATAAGACTTCGTTCCATAGACGGATCAATGTTCATAAAGAAATCGCAAAGCTTATGACCATTCTTAAACCTTCACTAAGATTTTTCAAATGAAATGCCACGTTGCCAGTGCTTGTTGAAGCCTCTTCTTCAATGGGCTGCGAATTTAACATTTCCTCCAAGTCGGTTTCAGTCAAATCTTCATCTTGCGATTCAAGCGATTCCTGAATGTCACTTGATTCTATCTGTTCGAATCCATCTCGTCCTATTCCATTCGCGATTTCGGCTATGTCTGCAGTCAAAGCTTGAACTTGCACAGACTCTTCGTCATTTTCCGCAGTCAGAGCAGGCCACAGTGTTTTCCAGCATGACTTCAATGTGTGTGTCTTCGAATGATTCTTTTATGTTTACGATGCATTTTGCTATGTCAAATTTCTTCCAGCATTCCATAACATTCATATCAGGATTATTTTCCATATTATCCAATATGATTTTGAAGGTTATTCTAATGTAATAGAGCTTAAAGGCCTGGATTATTCCTTGGTCCATAGGTTGAAGCAAAGCCGTCGTGTTGGGAGGTAAAAATGTGACTTTTTATATTTGGATGCATAATTTCAAGCTCGCTAGGATGACCTTTTGTATGGTCCAAAACTAGAAGAGCTTTAAAGTGTAAATTCTGTTTTTTAAATAAGTTTCTACTTCAGAAACAAAACAATTCCGTAACCAGTCACAAAAAAATAGCGCTTGTAACTCACGCATTCTTATTAGCACGCCAAAACACTGGCAGGTTGAATAAAGAAACCGCGAATAAAGAAACTTTTAGCCTCGAATATAGGAATTGGGTCGCATTTTTTTAATCCGTGAATAGTGAAAGCGCGAATGAGGGAAGCACGAATAAGGAGCTTTTACTGTATTGCCGACATGATCCAGATTTATTCTTCAATAGGTAGGAGAGAGGAAACTCGTTGATTGTTGAGGAAACCATCTCCTTCAATAGAATAATGAATACCACCTTTTATGTGTGATAGATTAAAGCCCGAAGACTGACAGGAGGTGTTCAGTGGTGTCTTTTTACCGATTTTTGTGGACGTGATACGTTCCTCAGAATAATGACGCATGCATTCATATCTCGTCATCCATCAAGATTCTGTTCCTAGACCCATAATGCATCTGTCACCAAGTGTCATACTGAGCCTAATCCGATACCGAATCAATGAAGAATTCTTTGCCGAAAAATTTGTACCTCCGTAAAACAATGCAGTAGAATCTGTGTATCTCGGTTTATATTATGAATGTTTTGATTCTGATTGATTTATTCGTTGAAGAAATGAATTTTAAGGTATCCGACTACGTTAAAAACAAGGATTAATGACCTCATTGGCGAATTTTTTTTAAATTCTTATTATTTCTTGTAGTTCAGATATTTCTCTTTCCGAAACAATTTATCTTTTCTAAGAAAAGGTAAGGGACGCAATGGCCTTGTTTGTAAGGTCTCGGCTTCCGAACTGGAGGGTTTTAGGTTCGAGACTCGATTCCACCGAAGATCCGTCGTGTGAGGGGGTCTCTTGCACGATAAATCGTCAGGACAAACATCCTCCCGTTGGTGTGGTGTAATGTGGAGAGGGGGAGGGCAGTTCAGGAGTCGTTCTCGTCATCTGATCGGTGTTCAAAATTACGGGGTCCGTCACAAAATAGCCACCGTATTGCTTTAAACAGGAAGTTACTATGACTAAACTAAGAAAAGGTAGGTCTAAACTATCATCCAGGGTCACATATTTTTCATTTAAAATTTGTCTTTAGCTTCCATTTTCTCAAAACTTTAAATTTCATAAACGTTCTCCACCATTAACATGATATCCCCAAAACTAATAAAGGTATTTACTTAAAAATTTCAGCTAGTGTTTTAAATGATACGGGCAATGAAATGAATCAAAAATTGCATTGTTGGTGAAACACTTTTTCATTTACAGATTTTTTTAAGAAAAACTAAGTTGTAAATTTATAGTAAAAATGCATATTTACGTATATTTTTACCCATAACTTCTTTAAACCTCAAAATGTTTCTTAGATTTTGGTTCATTTCATTCATCATTGTATTCCATAACTTGTGTACAAAGAAAATAGGATTGTTGCATTACAGTTTTGTGTAGGATGTTAACCGTTTTGGTTAAATTTCATTAAAATTTACAGCAAATTTTCCCATTTCTTCAAATATATTATATTTTCAAATAATTGTTTTTGTATTTATAATGTTTATTATTGAAAATACATCTAAAAACCATAAATAGTTTCTAAAAATTCCAGTTTTTCAAAATTTTTCCTTTGAACATAGTCGGATACTTTAACGAGTTTTTTCTTCATTTTCTTGCAATATTTATTTATTGAGTAACTCAACCTTATTTGAATAAAAGACTTTAAGAATCAACATCAAACTCATAGGAAGGCAACTTCAACAAATTGGCCTGGAGGCAAAGTCTCGGTTTCAAATCGCCATTTTCAGGTTCGAGCCTGATTCTGCAAAAGAACCATGGTGCTACCAGGCCTGATGTACATTAAAGTCGCCAAGGTTACACTTCTCTACCGCAGGTGTTTGGAGAGGCAGTTCTCACTCAGGAGTCGTTATTGTTGTATGACCGAGATTCAAAATTACAAGATCCGTCCCAAAATAATTCTAGTTTTGATTTTAAATAGGACGTGTGTGTGTGTGTGTGTGTGTGTGTGTGTGTGTGTGTGTGTGTGTATATATGTGTGTGTGTGTGTGTGTGTGTGTGTGTGTGTGTGTGTGTGTGTGTGCGTGCGTGCGTTGGCGTTCTACTGGCCAGAGCGTTGGACCTACAGCTACCAAATTTGGTACATGTATACCTTGGAGGTCCGGAATGTGCACCTCGGAGCCCTTTTTTCGAATTTTTAATTAGAATGAGAATTAATTAAAATTTAAGCGAAATTCCGAGGTTTTTCCGCTATAACTTCCGAAAATATAATCGGACAAACATGATTTTAACATCAATTTAAAGATAAAAAAATTAGCTTTCTAATGGTATCAGTGTTTTAATGTATACCTCAAGCTTCTATTTTTAACGAATTTTTAAAGAAATGTTTTAACCATTTTTTAGCACGTGAGTGGATAAAATAAAAGAAAACAATGACGGAAGTTCAAATTTTAAAACTCTATCATCGCAACTTAAATCTAAAGAAATGCAACTTTTAGCACGTGACTAGATAAAATAAAAGAAATATAAAATGTGATATTTTCTAAAAAATAAATGCAAAGCAAAGGTTTCTATGATCGTTTGCAATATCTATATCATTAATTCCATAAATTATCTTTATTTACAGTAAACCTGATTGAATTTAGGCAGGATATGCATTGAAATCCCGTCTTAAAGGCATATTTCTATAATCGTTTGCAATATCTGTATCATTAATTCAATAATTTTTTTCATTTTTTTTTCGCTTTCTTTAAAAAAACATATTTAACATTTTGGCAATATCCCCGAAAAAACATGTTTAATATTTTGGAAGCATAATCGATAAATTATTAGAGCATTAAACTCAAAAAGTTTTCCCGAATAAAGTTACCGACCCTTTAACTACTAATAACTGAATCTTTTAATTTTAACTATTTCTTAAATTTTGGTTAATGAATATGTGATTTAATTGAAAATTTTAGAACGCATTACTCATGGTGAACCAGCTGATCGCCAAAGGCGGCTAGTAAGATATATTTCTAGGTTTAATTATATCAAAAGACGAAGATTATGTACAGAAAATACCTTTTACCGGTTAACTGGATATCGCAAAAATTAACAAATTGAGCCTTGAGTGAAAAATTGGCAAAGTGAACCAAAAATTGACAAAGTGAACCTTGAGTGATGCCTGATAGGGCATCACTCAAGGCTTCTTTGAGAAGATTCCCCTCGGGTGGTAGTGACTGACGCACGTATAAATCTATCGTGGCCACAAAGTCCTTTATGTCGAGATTAATACCGCTGGCGGGTACTGGTTAAGAGACGATCGTCCTTTAATCCAGGTCTAAATTACAATCTGTAGCTGAGTGAATGAAAATGAATAAATAACAGACCAACCCGTAAAAAGGGTTGTGACGCGTGAGTGGCAAAGTCTTATTCTTGGACCTAGATGGCGCCACTGAAAAAAATCAAAAGACTCTTACGGCCTTATATTGCGCCTTATTGGCTCAAATCGCTGTCTATGTCACAGTGAGTTTGTCCAATGACAAGTACCATATAGGTCACCATCCACAATTAGACTTCAGCAGCTTTATAAAGTTTTAGATAAAGAATATAGGTCAGATGTACAGAAAACAATTAATGGGCAAACTATATAAATCTTCTTTGAGCGTAAAATGTAGAAAAAGAATTAACATGTAATGGGAGGCGAAAAATGTACGCTATTCTAAATGATTTGTAGTTAAAGAATGATCTTGACATGAAAGAAGAGAAATGTGCTGTGTGCTTCATCATTTTCAAATGCTTATTGTTAAATGTTAATTTTCTTTTTCGCAGTTCAGTGGTTTTGACATCTAACAAGTGCCCAAGAGACCAGAACTCCAAATTATTATGTAACAAAGTAATTATTTATTTACTAGGTTTGTAAGTTATGCAAATGATAATAATAAGGAGGAGGAAAGACGAACTTTCATAGGAATATTTACATTCTTGAAAAGTTTATTATGTAAGTCTCGCTCAAAATAACATAGTGTTTTAAAATGGAACAAACCTCATAGTTGCACATCGGAATTTGATTTCCATTTTCAGCAAACTAATAAAAGTTTCATAATAAATTTATTACAATATAATTTCGTTTAATATTACAAAATTATTGCGTTTAATATTACAAACTAATTTCATTTAAGTTTGTTTCGTTTTGTTGAATATTAATGAATTGTTATTAACTGACTTTAAATTTAATTGATTATTATTATTATTAACTGATTTTAATTTTATTGAATTTAATTATTATTAGTTGCGCTTAACTTTATTGAAAAATAACTGTGTTTAATCTCACAGATTGCATTTAATTTTATTGGAAACTAATTAGGCTCAATTTTAATGCGAAGTAATTACGTAATTGAATTTAACAGCCTTTTTTTAAACACCCTTTTCATTGCATGCTCTGAAAGCAAGAAGTTTTTGTTTTAATTATTTTCTTTTATATAATATTTGATTTATAATTCAATACTTTAAATATTATAGAATCTTGTAATTCTTTCTTTATCAACTTTACTCTCAGATGGCGCCACTCTTATGGTAAAAAAATTTAATTGATTCAACTGTAATTTTTTGAAAATATCGAAACATAATTTTTTCATCAGGGCATATAAAAATAGAAATTTTAAAACTCTAGCTCCAAAGAAAGTTAGTGAAAATCGATTTCAAATTTTATTTTTTACAAACATGAAGCGTGCAAGTATTCTAGTGAATATGAAATAAATTACAAAAATTTCAGTGCGCATATATTAGTAGGAGATTTAAGATGCTTCTCCTGGAAATACTTATTTAACCATAAATTAATAGAAAAAAGAATACTACAATAAAAATGACTTATGATCAAAAGTAAAGCCTTTTCGGATTTCATGGCATGAAGCTATGCCTTTTTTGTAAGAATTGGTGAAATTTTGATGTTATAAAGAGTAATAAAGCTAGAAAATATGCAAACAAAGCGGTCATTACAGATGATATCTATCTGCAAAAAATTGGAATTATAAATAAAGTTTACCTTTCATAGTTTTAACATGATAACATTTTTAACTTGATTAAGGTATCTGATTACTTGAAAATGCTGAATATATTGCGAATTTTTTTTTCACTTGTTACTTTTTGCGGTTCAGAATTTTCTCTTCACAAAACAGTTTATATTTTCTAGGAAAAGGAAGGCCTAACCTATCATGCAGGGTCACATATCGTTTTCAACTAAATTTTTTCTTTAACTTCAATTTTCTCAAAACTTCAATTTTCATAAAAATTCTCCACCATTAACTTGATATCTCAAAAACTAATAAAGGAACTTGCATGAGCATTTCTGCGTGTATTTTAAATAACACGGATAACGAAATGAACCAAAAGTGTTATTGTTGGTGAAATGCAGGTATTTTTAGAAAAAATAAGTTGTGAATTTATGGAAAAATGCATATATACGTATATTTTTATCAATAACTTCTTTGCATCTCAGAATATTTCTTAGATTTTGGTTCATTTCCTTCATCATTATATTCTATTACTTGTTTACAAAGAAAAATAGGTATATTTTTATCCATATACGTATATTTTTATCCATCACTTCTTTGCATCTCAAAATATTTCTTAGATTTTGGTTCATTTCATTCATCATTATATTCTATTACTTGTGTTCAAAGAAAAATAGGATTCCTGCATTATAATTTTGCCTATAGTGTTAACCGTTTTGGCTAAATTTCATTTACTGCCAATTTTCCTATTTCTCAAAATATATAATATTTTCAAATAATTTTATATTATAATTGACAACACATTTAAAAACCATACTTTAAAATAGTTTTTAAAAAATCCAATTTTTCAAAATTTTTCCTTTGAAAGTAGTCGGATACCTTAACTATATGAAAACTTCACGATTTGGAATTGAAAAACCTTTCCTTGAAAAAAAATATTAACAGAAAAGAAGCTACTGCGATAAACATTTGATTTAAGACAAACAAATGATAGTCAAACATTCTCCTTTTAAATCACGTGATACAAACAAAAAAAAACTTCAAACGAAATTCAAAGACAGGCTTTCAAGCTTCAAGCATGATCACACTTCAAGAGGCGCATTTGAGCTAAGAATTCAAAATTCTTTTTATTCAACTTTTAAAAAAACATATTAAGTAGAAAAGAAATGTATTTTAAAATTTTCAGATCTAATTATTTGAATTTACTAACATGCATAAATTGATGCTTTTTAATTTGTAATATTTTTGCACAATGAAAATTCTCCGCAAATTTAAATAATATAGGACTGAAATGAAACAAATGATGGATTATAAAAATTGCATTGGAAATTATTATGAAACCTTTCACATAATTCTTTTTCTTTCCTTGCATGCAATATTAAACTCATATTCTTGCATGCCCGATGTTATGATAAATTATAAATTATGCTATGATTACTTTTTTTCTTGTATTCGATATTATTTTTCATTGAATCCCTTTTTGATAAAATAAAAATATTTCAAATATCAAACAAAAGCTAAAACATTATCTTAGATACATTGATATTAATAATTTGATCATTAATTTAACTACATTAATAATTTATTCTATTTCATATCTTTACCGATCTTCATCTCTTATTTAGCATTCGTGCTGTTATGCATTCTTTCAGTGCATATTTTTAGAATAAGCTTTATTCGAAATTTATGAAAATGCAAGCATTTGTTTTTTCTTTAATTATACTCATTCACAATTTGTTTAGCAGTCACGCTTAATCAAGAGATTCTAGTTTATTCTTCGTTTATTCAAAAATAAAGCTTATTTAACTATGCGTCGAGAAATATTTTTTTTTTAAATGTATAAGAAAAATAAAACGGAATTTAAAATTCGTATGACATAACATCAGACGGAGATTTTTCCTAATCATTTTGTAAATAATTATTTTTACCGATAACACATTTGAGCATATTTTCAAAGGTCTCTTATTTAGCAGTCGTATTTTTATAGATTCTTTCGGTGCATTTTTAAAAAATAAACTTAATTCGAAATCCATTTAAAAGCAAGTATGTGTTTCTTTGTTCACTATACTTACTCACCATTTGCTTAGCAGTCACGCATAATCACAAGATCTTAATATATTATTAGTTTATTTAAAAACTAGCCACCTTTGTCGACCAGCTGAATCGCCGTGAGTAATGAGTTCTAAAATTTTCAATTAAATCATATATTCATTAGCCTTGAAGTAATTCCGAGGCATTGATTGGCCTGAAATTAATATTTTCTTTAAGATGATGGACGGAAAGTTCTAAAAGAACACGTTTTCCTAATAATATTCTTTAATTTTATAAATCAGTCAGTTTTAATGATTGATTTAGAAAACTGATTGATGTAGCAGCTTATATTTGAAATATTAATAAAATTACTTTGTAAAATATAGCTCACAGAGCAAAGTATGAAGAAATCTAAAACTCATTCATAAATGCATTGTTTGACTCAAGCTACATAAAATGTAATTATTTACTTCATTTAGATCAAATTAACAGTATTAAATAATATATATGTCTATTAATAATATTTTACAAATTGGCCATATAAATAATAAGTCCTATTATATGAGTCGTATTATTCATATACTTATTATATAAGTATATATATTATAAATCTTATTATATAACTTAAATAAAAAAAAGTCTTATTATAAGGATTGCAATTTTTTATATATTGTACTTTATACCAAAATATAGGTGCAATCAGCTAGGAAAAGGATGTCTCCAAACATAAAAGACATATTAAAAAATATCAATCAGTTTGGAATATCAGCTAGATTGCAGACTATTGTTAGTCGTTAAAAAGAGACAATCCCTCTTCAATATTACCAAAAGTACAGTGAAAAGGGAGTTTAGTGAAAAATAGAAAGTCTTATTGTGAGGATTGCAATTTTTCATATACTCATGTAGCCTTTAAACAGTTATAAAATTATGATGTACATTTAAAATAAGCGTTTATGAGATGATAATAATAAAAAGACCATAATATTTTGTTACAATTTTTTTCTTTCCAAAAGATGAAATGTTTAAAAAAACTTACATCATTAAAAACGCCAGATTTAATTTTGAAATCATTATTGAAAATTGCATAAAAATTAGTTTCCCTGATTGAAACTTTTTTTTAAATTGATTTTTACAAAAAATTGTCAATTAAAGAAAGTAAGATCAAGTCCTTTTATCCTAAGGATGACTCGACCTTAAATATATTTATTTTATTGATTATATTTATAATTTTTATTTATTATATTTATTTTATTCTTAAGGCTGATATCAATTTAGAATGAATGCATATTTCATTCTTAAAAGCTCTGGTGGTTATTATTTCTTAAATTGCTCTTTCTAAAATTAGAGATTTCTTTAATATTATTTCGTGCTATTTAAAATTAAAATATTCGAGAAATAATAGCGAAATTAAATCTCAGACAAAGTCTCTCTAGTTCCCTCTATTATTCTTTTTGTACAGTTTACATGTGCCAATATCTGCGTTCATTCTGTACTCTAGATTTGTTCTTAGGCACTTTACATATTTGTTGTTATTCTTAAGGCAGATATCGATTTAGAATGAATACACATTTCCTTTTAAAAACTCCAATTATGATAATTTTTTAATTTGTTATTTCTAAAATTAGAGATTTCTGAAATATCCTTTGGTGCTCTAAAAATTAAAATATTTGAGAAATAATAGATAAATTAAATCTCGAAGTCCCTCTGGTTGCCTCTATTATTCTTTTTGTACAGTTTACATGTGCCAATTATCTGAGTTCATTCTGTACTCGAGATTTGTTCTTAGTTGCTATGCATATTTGTTGTTATTCTTAAGGCAGATATCGATTTAGAAGGAATACACATTTCACTTTTAAAAACTCAGATTATGATTATTTCTAAAATTAGAGATTTCCTAAATATCCTCTGGTGTTCTATAAAATTAAAATATTCAAGAAATAATAGAAAAATTAAATCTCAGACAAAATCTCTCTAGTTCCCTCTATTATTCTTTTTATTCAGTTTACATGTGCCAATATCTGAGTTCATTCCATACTCAAGATTTGCCCTTAGGTGCCCTACATATTTGATCAAAGTTCCAAGGCGGCTGTCTAATTATGTATTTTCCTTTCAAACCCCTATCCATTCCGAAATGAAGTATTTTATTTCCTCAAACAACCATTCTTCCCTCCCAAATTCGTCCATCTCCAAAGCTTCAACATCTTCACAATTCTGGGTGCAGGGACATGCAAATTTGTTAAAGTAAAGACAGCCCCAATGATGCGTTCCACAAAACATTGATTTTACAAACACTGAAACGTAATTATCCTTACTTGGAAGAGTGGCACTTGTTTCAGAAATTTGTTGACTTGGGGAATTCTGGAAGTTTTCCCACACAATTGATCCCCATAACCATCGAGAACGGCTTGCTCTAATTTCTCCAGAGCTCCGAGTTTGAGCCAGAGGGCAATCGTTTCTTCGCTGATGGATGTCATGAGTGAAAGTGGCACATGGCATGATGTCCTGACAGGAGGAAGGCTACTTGCTGCCGTCGACGCTGCTGTCATGCTGAACTAAACTAGAAAAATAAAAATCATCGTCAGTAGGAATATTCAAACAAACGCTCTTTATATGTAACTATGAACGATGTTGGTCAGGATGAGGATATTATCATGCCAGTTATTAGTAAAAATGTAACTATTTAATTCCTCGTCTCTTTATATGTAACTATGAACGATGTTGATCAGGATGAGGGTATTATCATGCCAGTTATTAGTAAAAATGTAACTATTTAATTCCTCGTCTCTTTATATGTAACTATAAACGATGTTCATCAGGATGAGGGTATTAACATGCCAGTTATTGGTAAAAATGTAACTATTTAATTCATAGTCTCTTTATATGCAACTATGAATGATCTTGTTCAGGATGAGGGCATTAGCATGCCAGTTATTTAGTAAACATGTAATTATTTAATTCCTAGTCACTTTAAATGTAACTATGAACGATGTTGGTTAAGATGAGGGTATTAGCATGTCAGTTATCTAGTAAAAAATTAACTATTTATTTCCTTGTCAAGAAACCTCCCTTAAAGCATTGCTTCTGCCTCAATATTCAAATTAAAATCAGATCTAAATTTCCTATAACTTAACAAATTCTTCAAAGATATCAAACGTTACAGATAGAATTACATATCAAAATTAAGTTTATTTAATTTTAGACTCTACGGAATGCAAATCAGCGTCTAAATAAAAGACTTAAAGAAAATACGTATATAAAGATTATTCTTCATGCAAGAGCACTTGTATATGGAATGTTATTTAAAGAACTCCTTTTATCGTCAATTACTTTTTTAATGAAAATGAGAATAACAATGGTAATAAACAATTCTTAAATCTCATAGTTTATTCTAAAAATTACATACAGCAGCAAACATTTTTTTGGAAATTTAAAAAAAAAATGCTTTTTTTTAAGTTAATTCAAAAGTAAGTTAATTTGTAAAACTAACTTCATTATATTATGAGACTTTGTAGAATAATAATTAAAAAATTGGCTATTGTGAGCAGCAACAATGAAAATAAGTGAATAAAATGTTTTACAATAACTAATAGCATTCTCATTCAAAATGAATACCACGAAAGATGATATATATGCTACCGTGAAAATATGAAATCCGTTATTTTATAGAATACCTAGTTATTCCATGAAATAACTGATCGTGTCCGTTAAAGTGTGTAATATGTTATTAATTTGACACTTTAACTAGTTATTTCAAAGAATAACGATCTGCAGCTCGTTAAAGTGTAAAATAATCTACATCATATATCTCGCTTTTTAGTATAAGGTACATTTACGTTTCGTTTAACAATATGGAAAGTAGCGGGAAAAAAACTTTAATTTCGAATTCAAAAAAAATAATTTTTGAAGGACAGCAAAATACCAAAGCATAAAACAACGAGAATACTTTTTCGCCATACTCTCAAAATGGCAACGACAAATACATTTACCTTCCACCCCTACTGCATTTATGAACTATTCCAGGCCATAGGAATAGAACTTGTTTAGCATAGATAAATTGTTTATTTTACACTTACTGTCTCTGATTAGTTAATTTATAGAATACCTAGTTATTCTATGAAATAACTAGTTAAAGTGTCAAATTAATAACATATTACACACTTTAATCGACACGATCAGTTATTTCATGGAATAACTAGGTATTCTATGAAATATCTGCATTATATACTTTAACGGTAAGATATATATGAATATACAATTTTTAATTAACAGAAAAATATTCTAAAGCAGAAAAAAGATCCAAAAATTCAAAAAAAAAATCAATTCAACAATGCAAAATTGTAATTAAAATCTACATTTTGTTTCAAAACATTGGTTAGTATATCCAGAAGAAAAGATATTACGTAATTGGAATGTTTATGTAAATTATATAAATTACTGAATATGAAACAGAAACCATTTGTAACTTTACACTTTTATTGATATAAATTAGTCTGCATTTTGCTCTCATTAAATCATAATTTGACTACACATCTTTAAAAATTGTATTTCCAGTATAGAATTATTATTCAAATTCAGGCTGTTGATATTTATTGTTTTATTATTTGTATAAGGATAAAATTTTGCTGATGGAAAAATTTCTGATTCACGAAATTAATATTTAGAAAAAACATTACACAATATTATTCAGAATTCCTTTATTCAAATGCAGGTTCAATTTTATGCTGAAAGATTCGTCCGTCAAACATATATTAAATGTCAATTGAAAAAACAAATTACATTCTAAATTATATCTTTAACTAAAATCAGATGTTGATAAAATTAATTCGTAAATAAATTTTTGTTCTTTAAAACAATGCCTGTAAAAATTATAAATATATTTATCAGTAAACTTAGTTAAGCGAATAACAAAATTAAGGGAATTTCCAGTACAAATGAGAATATATACATGTTTGGAAGAGAATGCTATTCAGTGAAATTCTGTGAATTCAAAAAATTTACTCTGTATACCTAAATTATTTGCCTTTATGCAAAACAAGTGCATTTGTAATAAAAGCAAAATATGTAACTTTAATGAATATTTCGACTAAGCGATTGAGGCATGAAAATAAATAAAAACGTTCATTTATTTAGCAGCAAAAACAAATCATACATTCACCGGAATACTTGACTTTTTTATTTTCTTCTATTTGTGAACAACTTCACATCGTATGTTTTATGTCATTCCACAAATATTAGAAAACTGTGATACACTGAATATTTCAGAAAAAAGGAAAATGAAACAACATTATATCAAATGTTTTGTGCCATTTCACAACTATGACATATCTGGGATACACTAAGTGTTTCAGAGATGAAGAAAAGGATTAACTTAACTTCGCCGTTTTCTGTGTCATATCACAAATATGTGAAATTATGATATACGAAGTGTTTCAGAAGTAAGGAAAAGGGAAAAACCTTCATATCATAGGTTTTGTGTCATTTCAAAAATAATATAAAACTTTATATACTAAATGTTTCAGAAGAAATGGAAAGGAAACAACTTCATATAAAATGTTTTGTGCCATTTTACAACTATGGCATAACTGGGATACACTAAATGATTCAGAAATAAAATAAAGGAAATAAATTTACTTCACAGGTTTTTGTGTCATTTCACAAATATGTGAAAATTTTGATATACTAGTGTTTCAGAAGTAAGGAAAAGGGAAAACTTTCATATCATAGGTTTTGTGTCATTTCGAAAATAATAGAAAAATGTGATATACTAAATGTTTCAGAAAAAATGGAAAGGAAACAAAGACATTAAATGTTTTGTGCCATTTCACAACTATGGCATAACTGGGATACACTGTTTCAGAAATAAAGTAAAAGGAATAACTTAACTTCGCCAGTTTTTGTGTCATTTCACAAATATGTGAAAATTTTGATATACTAGTGTTTCAGAAGTAAGGAAAATGGAATTCTACCTTTCATCAAGATATTAGGAAAGCACATTGCTACGCTAAGTAACATGTGAAATACGAAACACATAAAAAAAATCAATATCTTAGTCCTCCTTTTAATATTCCTGGTCACCATATCTTTCGGTTATCCTTAAGACTTGATAGGGCTGCGTTTATGAAATACAGGGCCCCAGCGAAAATTATTTTAGATATTTAGTTTCAAAGATAACTTGCACACAATTGTATAGAAGACTTTTAAATATAGGAATCCGATATAAAATTAATAATGTTTTAAAGACATACTGTTAGTGGTGTTTTAAAAACTAAATTTGTTTTAATTATTTTTGTTAGTTTAATGGCTATGTACAAAAGAATTTAATTTTATTATTTTTGACAGTGAAATTCGACGATCAAAAACAACCAAAAATAATTAAAT
>JAPMOQ010003175.1:1174906-1198768 GCA_026543055.1 Argiope trifasciata
GATCACACTTAATATTATTTTATTCAATAATTAATTGATCACACTTATTATTATTTTTTCTTGATATTACTTTATTCAATAATGAATTGATTACACTTAATACTACATTATTCAAAAATTAATTGATTACACTTAATAATATTTTTTATTAATATTACTTTATTCAATAATTAAAAATATTATTAAGTGTGATCAATTAATTATTGAATAAAATAATATTAAGTGTAATCAATTAATAATTTGTCAATGTTTATCGAAATAGGGGTGAACGGTACGACAGTACATAAAATATAAAAAAATGTCCTTTTCTATGCTTTAATACATGTATTATTTTAGAATTGTAAAGCTGGTGTTCTTTCAAAATGGTAATGAAAGAAACTATTCATTGTATCTCTTAATTCGTTTCATATTCGTTCGGAATTCTCAAGTTTAATTTTCTAAAATGTAATTAAAATATATTCTTTCAAAATTCATTAAGCATAGAAAATATACCATAAATCGTTAATATAGTAGAAAAGATAATTTTTTGAAAATTAAGATAGTGCAAAATTATTTGTATTATAATATTTTTGGTAGTTATTTGGAAAAACGCAAACATTTAACTAAAATTAAAATCCCCCAGGATTGGTCTCCCCCAAATTTTCTCTCATAATCTATACTTATAATAAAGCTCAATGTGTGTGTGTGTGTGTGTGTGTGTGTGTGTGTGTGTGTGTGTGTGTATTGGCGCTCCACAAGCCAGACAGTTGGACCTACAGCTACAAAATTTGGTACATGTATACCTTGGAGGTCGGGAATGTGAACCTCTGAGCCCTTTTTTCGAATTTTTAATTAGAATTTGAATTAATTAAAATTTAAGCGAAATTTCGAAGTTTTTCCGCTATAACTTCCGAAAACATTATCGCACAAATATGATTTTTACATCAAATTAAAGACAAAAAAATTCGCTTTCTAACAGTATCAGTAACGGAATCATAATTTTGAAGGAAATGGTCATAAAAGTGTTTATTTTTTTAATTCAAGAAAATTATGCAAAACTGAGTGTATGTACAATATTTGCATTCAGTTTTAATTTTTTTATAAATTTTTAGCTTGAAATTTTTAAAAAAAATCGGAAAAGCCAACATTCAGGGTTATTATGACTGAATGTTAGCTTTCCAACAAAGAGAGAAAATAAAAAATATGTATTTTAAGCATTCAAACAATTTTATTGCATTTACACATAATGTAAATAAATACTAGTCATTTTTTTCTTGTGTGATTAATTTTAAAGCATGGGATGCATAGGCCAGCATCGCAATCTGGACAATAGTACCGAGTTTCCTATCTGCTGATATCTAGTTCAAAATAAATGAACTCTCTCTAAAAACATAGCAAATAGTCTAGGGCAGCCTTCTGGCGTATTTATTGAGAAATAAACATGAATCTGGGCATAAGAAAAAGATTGTTTTAATATTTTTGGCGCATTACCTTTGAATACGCCAGCCCGGAAATATCACGGGCGCGAGAAATAGAGGTAGAAATTTCACCCCGTCATTTTCACGGGAGCGAGAAGGAAGGGGTTAAAATAATTTTTAAATTTTGCCAGAAAGGAATATAAAAATAAATCGATGATAAATATCTTTATTCACTTAACTGCATTGTATTTTTTCAAGTTATAACTACTTGATTTTTTATTATATTAATTTTTTTATTATAAAAATGTAAAGAAATTTTTAAATTAATCATTTCTCTTTAAATTAGGTAAAAGAAAAAACTAAATGCTTGTAAAGATTACAAATATAATTTTAATTAAAAATTAATCATTTGTCTTTAAATTAGGTAAAAGAAAAATCTAAATGCTTGTATAGATTACAAATATAATCTTAAATAAAAATTAATCATTTGTCTTTAAATTAGTCAAAAGAAAAATCTAAATGCTTATATAGATTACAAATATAATTTTAAATAAAAATTAATCATTTGTCTTTCAATTAGTCAAAAGAAAAATCTAAAAGCTTATATAGATTACAAACATAATTTTAAGTAAAAAGGCAACTTTATTGAAGCGTCAATGTTATTATTAGAATCGCAGATAAAAATCAAAAGCCACCTCTATTCTTACAACAGAGACCAAAGCTTTCGAAACGATCTGCAAGAATGTAATCCCCTTGATATAGGGCTGGAGGATAAATGTCAATATCACTCTCCCCTCTCAAAAAAAATTGGGCTAATCTTAGGACTCAACTGTGCCAACGTTTTTCTTATTTTATTGCAGAAGAGGATGTTTGTCATAGTTGTTTCTTTCTATATTTAGCTGTCAACCATTGTTAAGAGAAAAAATATCATCAAAAATAGGCCAAAATGGCCAACAAGAGAATAAAAAAAATATAATAAAACATTAAAAATTGTCTGAAATTAAAAAAGATTTTAATTTAACCTTCCGGTGGGCGCGCGTATGTGAGAGAAACACTAGAGATGAATTTCGTTTTATACCTTCAGATCTGATGGCACTGGGAACGCCTGTCTTTGGCTATTTGTCCCCCTCCCTTTGACCTACTTTCAGTTGTCCTCGTAAGTTTGTGGCGTTAATAGGTCTCTGCAGATCAGATATATGAATTTTAGAGATGCGCGCGACCATCCATGTAAGTTTTAGTCACATCTGATTTTGTATGATTTTACAAATATATCCGTTTTTTTTGAGACTGGGAACAGATGGCAAATGCACTTACGAAGGAAATTGTTGTATAAAAGCGCTTACATCTCTAAAAAGTGAGCTGAAATGAAACTTGCTAAAGAGAAAAGCTAAACTAGGTATTGAAGAAGTGGAAGACGTAACGTCAGGGAAAAAACCTTGCCAAAAAGAACAGAGGACTAGAATCACGAGGTTCAGTTGTGAGATTTGACAGAAATTTATATGTTTGGAGCACACTAAACACATTTGCTCAAATTGCAACGCCGCAATAAAATAACAATGAAACTATTTTCTTCCTTTTCATATCTAATTTTCAATTACTTTTATTTTCTTTTTAAACATAAATTCTATATTTTAGTCCTTCTATATTTTATAAGCAAATTGCTTTGTCAAAATATCGACAATTTCATTTATATTATTTTTAAATCAATTAAGTTAGTCTGTGGTCCTTTTATATTGTTATTACAATCTATGTTTATATTGTTTCTGGTTCTTTTTAAATAAAAAACGTTTAAAGTTATTGTAGTTATTAATCCTAAGCTATTAACAATATAAATTTAATAGTTACGCTTTTGAAAATTTACATTTTACTATAGCGTATGTGGGAAATACGCGCGACCTTTCATGTTGGTGTGACGACCGCGCCAGCTGGAAGGTTTATTAATTGCAGCTGTATTCTTTGTAGCTGTAATACGAGGGCCCCAGCAGACCATTGAGAGCAACAGACCCATTCGTCTGCAAGATAAAACTGACATTTAAAAAAATATCAGTGATAAGTAAATCACTGTGATAACTAAAGTGATTAAAAACTCTCTCCTAGCAGCCGAAATAATGCGTTATGTTTTTAATGACGTAATTCACTTTCTGACTGTTAAAATTCGCAATAGAAAACGACACATTGAACATTTGTTAGTGATTATTCTATTCAGCATTTTATTATGTACTATCTGGTAACCGGCGCGTTGCTGAAGCAGAAGAAATAATTTAGGAAATATCGCTTGAATTTGATTTAGTAATCGTGTATAATTAGGAATATTTATTTTCTTATCAACAGTGAATACATTCGTTGAAATTGAAAGAATAAAAGGAATAAAAATGAATGTTAATGAATAAATAAAAATGTATGTTTGTCTGTATGTCTCTTATGAGCTGCCGTACCGCTCATCCGATTCCGATAAAACTTCGACAACATATTACTTGCAATTAAGCAGTCATAAGCATAATGTAACTATCTAAAGAATACAAAGGAAAACATTGAATAATATTTTTTCTATTTTTATCATTCTATTCTACAAACAAATATACGTTTTTACGTCTTCTTTTAGAATTGTAAAGATTGATGTTCTTCCAGAATGGTAATGAAAGAAACCATTTATTGTATCTCGTGATTCATTTAATATTCATTCAGAAATCTCAGGTTTAATGTCGAAAATCGCTATTAAAATATTTTCCTTGATTAAACATAGAAAATATATTTATACAGTAAAAGCTCCTTATTCGTGGCATATTTATGTTCCATAAATATGCTGCGAATTCAGAAACCATGAATACGGAATGGTCATTTATATGGGTTTATAGAGGATGCGTTCCTAGGTGACAAAAGAAACCCACAAATATATAAAAAATCAATTTAATTGAAGTTTTTGAACATTTTGATTAATTATCTTAATGCTTAGGCAATGGTTTGAAGAATTTTGTCATTTTCTCTTGCTTGGCAGTTTTTAAAAGCTCCTTCCATTCAGACTGGTACGCAGTAATCGTATTACCAATTTGCCTGTTAAAAATAAAACTTCGTTTCATAGACGGATCAATGTTCATAAAGAAATCGCAAAACTCATTTGCCATTCTTAAACCTTCACTAAGATTTTTCAAATTAAATGCCACGTTTCCAGTGCTTGTTGAAGCCTCCTCTTCAATGGGCTGTGAATTTAACACTTCCTCCAACTCGGTATCAGTCAGATCTTCGTGTTGCGATTGAAGCAATTCCTGAATGTCACTTGATTCTATCTGTTCGAATCCATCTCGTCCCTTTCCATTCGCGATTTCGGCTATGTTTGCAGTTTGCATTTAACAACATACTTTAAACAAAGTTGTAATAAGATATATTTTACTTTTTTTATTAGTCCATTTGACGGCATTTACAAAAGATATTGGGTTGGATACCTATTGGAATCCTTTTATTATTATGTATGTTCTTATTAGATCCACGAATAAAGAAATTTTTAGCCGCGAATATAGGAATTGGATCGAATTTTTTTAATCCGCGAATAGTGAAAACACATAAGAAGGAAGCGCGAATAAGGAGCTTTTACTGTACCATTAAATCATTAATATAGTTGACAAGAAAATTTTTTGAAAACTGAGATGGTGCAAAATTATTTGTACTATAATATTTTCGGAAGTTACTGCAAAAAACCCTTTCTTCCTGTGCTCATCAACGTTGGAATCATCATTAATGAATTGAATGAGTTATTATTTTTAAAGTTTCTTTCTCTCTTTGAAATTTCTAGAAAATTTGGCAGCATTCAATAAATGTCAATCATGTTTCTTTAAAATATCATTTAACAGAAAGAATCTCCTTTGATTTCAAAACGAATGTAAGTACAATTCTAAAAGAAGACACAAATCTAATACATGAAAAAGAATATTTGTTTGTAGAATAGAATAATAAATTTTTTTTGAAAACTGAGATGTAAAACTGATTTATTATTTGTACTAAATTATTTTCCCAAGTTACTGAAAAAAACGCTTTCCTCCTGTGCTCATCAACGTGGAATTATCATTAATGGATTGAATGAGATATTATTTTTAAAGTCTCCTCTTTGAAGTTTGTAGAAAATATGGCGGCATTCAAGAAATGTTAGTATCAATTAACAGAAAGGATCTCCTTTGATTTCAAAGCAAATTTAAATCCATTTAAGACAAAAAAACAATTATAAATCCTCCTTTGAATCATTATTAAGCATAAAAACATCTAAAATCACCATAACAAAAAATAAGGAAGAATTTTCTTCGAATGTTTATAAAAACAGAATAAAATGATCATTCTTCTGAATTGTTTTAAATACACATTTAATGGTCCGGATTTGAAAAAAACAATTCTGTCATAAATGTGCATAGCATGACAAAAATTATCTAACGAGAGTGCACTGAATGAAATCAATGTCTTTTTATATTTTCAATTTAAACATCGGCTAGCAAGAAAGTACATTCAATCTCTGAACAAACCTAATTCTATGCTAAACACATTGTTAAACTTCAATATAAATGCTTTCATCAATAAATGGTGGGTGCATATTCACATTCTCTTCCAGATTCCGCGAACTGAAAGCTCAATAATTATTCCCTCCGGCATCAAATATTTTAATTAAAAGAGATTTCGCCGCTTCATTTATTTTGAACAATCAATTTTTCAACTTGTTAGTTTCGCTAGAGGGAACACGATTTACATGAAAGACTTTTGCAAATTGTTCGACGTTTATAAAATGCATTAAACAATTGACCGGGAACATAGTAAATGAAAGCAGATATTAGTTTTCGACATTGTTCGTGATTATCAGATAGCAGTATTTACCCTTTTGCAAAACCGCTGAAAGGATTCGACGCTTTCTTAAAATATTTGTATCATTTCAAGAGCAAGCCATCTTTGATTGAGCTTGATAAATTAATACAACTTTGTCCGATTGATGTTTTAAGTGGCTTTCGATTATGAATATTTAGTTGTACAATCGATCTTTATGAGCCAAACTGATTTAATTTAATACTTTAGAAAATAAACTGAGCCTTATTTTAATTTTTTTAATCAATTCACTTTGGAAAATATAGCTATGAAAAAACTGAAGGAAGTAAAATGCCAAAAAGTTGAAATATTATTCACCTGATCATTCAGCTTTTCGATTATCCGGTATGGACATTTATTTATACCGGATGACCCAAAAGGTCGTGGATCATGGTAGCCTCATGTTAAGGTCTTGACCTCAGAACGCAAGCTCGAAACCACACTAACGACCCACCAAATAGGTGTGCCTGGTGAACTGAATCTGAATCTATTCCGCTGGCGTGGCGAGGAATATGAGAGAAAGTTGCATCAGTTAAGATCAGCCCGTCATCTAATCCGGGTTCAAAGTCACGAGGTTAATCCCAAAAATGTTCCTAGTTAGTTTAATTTAGTTTTATTACCTTCCAGTTTTAAAGCAATACTAGAGTTATTTTGGGACGGACCTTGTGCAGATTCATAGTAAAACAAGAGATAAATATATTAAAATATATATTTAAAAACCTTTAATTCCAGAATAATATTCAAAACTATATTTTATCTCCATCTTTTTTACCTAAATTATATTTTTATAGCATAATGGTTCAGTCGTTATTTTTTTAAGTACTGCCATTTTTTATTTAAGATTTATATAATGAATTATAGAAGAGCAAGGAAACAAAATTAAAGAAAAACTTTCTAACTTTCTTACTGAATGTTTCCATCTCAATCTTTTGCTCGTTCATAAAGAAGAAACTAGTTAAGCAGACTTAAGTACTTAAATTGCAGTAATGTGTATTTGTTTCTAAAAAATATTATAAATTCCTTCAGAAGTCGAGGCTTTATATATTCAGTAAAAAAAAATTGAAAACTTTATTCAGTTAAGAATATTTCAGCTTAAATTTTCCATCCCTTAAAGTTAAAAAAAAAACAAAATTCGTCTCATGAAATGTTCATATTTTACGACGAATTTTCAAGATACTAACAAGCAGGAAACCAGGATAAGTTTCGTAGTAAACTATTATAAAATATTTATTAAAACCCAGCTAAGCAAAACGCCTTCTAAAGCTAAGTATAAAAATGCATGCATAAATATGCAGGTTTATCTCAAAAATTTTGCTGCGTAAGTGACTTTGGAATTTTATATTTCTGGAATGTTTCTAGATCGATATTTATTGCAATGGCTCACGAAAAATTGGAATGGTATTTCTAACCTTCTTCTTGTTAAATATTTTAACTTAATATATCATTCAGTTTTAGAAAATGGATAAAGAATGTGATTTGTAATTACAGAAGTCGCATATTACTTTCAACATTTTATCATCTACACTTCAATGACTTCGCCCCAAGTTCAAAACACTATTCCACAAAAAAGTCATTTTGTACAAGGAGTGTTCAAATGAAAAGGTACGAAATGACATTATGGTGAAACGACTCAGCTTCTTCCCGGCCTGCTCATGGTGGTTTTTTTCATCACGCTCCATAATTGCCAATTCCAGATTGGACTCATTAATGTCTAGGGTTTATGCCAATGTAATTAATTACAGATGGACAGGTGGAGAACCCTCCTTCTAAGAACGGATATCTAGCCCTTTAGAGGGAGACGAGATAAAGGACCACCCGTGCACTAATCGTGTCTGCGACACAGATATGTAGAATGCTTTGTTTCGCGTAGTGAACATTCCATGAACATTCCTGCGGTCAACGGTAAACCATTGAAATTTTGCTGAACGACAATTGGAGAATCACCAGCCCAAATGCTCCAATGGGGAGTAGAAGGAAAAGGAGGGAGGGTCGAAGGAAGAGAGAAAAAGGCGAGGTTTTTGGAGGGCCGGGATGGAGTCTCCGGGCGTTTGAGAGAAGATTCCACCCGAGGAATTCGGTGGATTCCTGGAACTAGTCCCGGTACTTGCGCTAGACTAGACGGCTGGGTAACTGTTCTCGTGAGTTTCTCCGAAAAATCTCGAACTATTAAGAAACTCGAATTAAGAAAGAACTATTCTTGTGGTGTTCCACGTGGAAATTTTATTTAACCTGGATAGTATTTTTCGTCTGTAACTTAAAGCTGTAATAAAGTAATTAATAGTAAAATGCTACCCTTTATTTCCTTGGACCAGATCAAGACGTTACAATGGGTATAAATAAAGCCTTTATTTGATGTATACACCATATATCTGAGCACAAAGATCCCACTGATTAGCGAAATAGCCCTCGTGTTGCTTTAAACGGGACGTTAATATAACTAAACTAAACAAACCCACTGATTAGCGAACTGAAGGATTCCTTGTTCCCAGAATTCCTACGGCGGTGACGAGATTCAGTCCATCACAGCAACCATGAGTTCGCCACCCTAGTTGAAGAGCTTGCCCTTCCTGATGGTTTTTCAGGGGAAACAAACACTTGAAAATCTCAAGATGACATGTCCGGGCTGTACAGTGGATGATCGAGCTTGAGCATGGCCAGTTAGACCTATGTGTTGCTGGAGACATGAGGACCAGCATTATCATGAAACAGAACCACACCTCAGTGAGTAACACCGGTTTTTGTTCTTGATGGACCTGCGTAGACTTCGGAATGCCTCACTGTACATAGTGTGGCATTGTAAACTGTACATAGTGAGTTAATGGTTCTTCTGTGCCCGAAGATTTTAACAAGTAGCTGGCCTTGGAAGGTGAACTCAAAGACGTCATGGAGGACTGGGACATGCCACGGCCTCAGGAATTATGGGTTTAATTTTAGTTTAGTTATATTAACATCCAATTTTAAAGCAACACCAGGGCTATTTTGGGACGGACCTCGTCATTTTGAACCACGGTCAAGTGACGAGGACGACACCTGAACTGGCACCCCCCTCTCCACATCAGTTGGATGACGTCTGGCCTGACAGATTTAAAGTGAAAGAGATCCCCTCACGCGACGGTTCTTCGATGGAATCGAGTCTTGAACCTGAAACCTTCCGGTTCCGAAGCCGAGACCTTACCACCAGGCCACCGCGGCCCCCAGGAATTATGGGAACAAGGTATGTACTTTGAATAAAGTCATTTATACTCAGTGTCATTACGTACCTTTTCACTTGAACACTCCTTGCAAATTGACCTGGTGTGTGTTAAACCATCAATGTACTCCCTGTTTTGTGGCCTAGAAGTTTCAAAAAAGAATGCCGGAGCAGATACTTTCCTCGTTATCTGACCAAAATTGCAAAAATGCATATAGACTGATACAAAACCCATTGTAATTGTAACAAAAAAGTTTTTAAAAAATTATATTAGCTGTGTATAATATTTCCCCCTGACCTTTTCAAGGTAAGGGCTTCGAATTTTTTTCTAACAGAACCACTTATTCTACTAATATTTCCTCCATTAAGGAAATTATGTAACAATCTTTTCTTCAATAAACTAATTTAACAACGTTAACACAATCTTCAAACAAGAAATAGTCCGGTATGCAATTCTATATCTATGCATAATTTATATCTGGAAAAAATGAAAACCATATTTGGCTCATAATAGTTTTAAGCGCATAATGATTCATGTGATATTTTTTTCTTTTTTTAGATACTAAGTATTTTCCTTTTTTTTCCTTCCTTTTTCTTATGAAGAATGAGTCGATGAGACTGAATTAGATGTTGGAAATATCAATTTTCTTTTGATACTAAGTAACTTTGCAAGAAACATTCCTTTCTATCTCTTCAATTTACGTGTAATAAGATATGAAACCAAGGTGGAATCAGGTTGTTTTTGGTGACATAATATATTGGTCAGAATAACAGCCAAATCTATATCGTTTTGTCTACCTCTTCGATTGTTAGGTCACCGGTTTTGTACATTTTTGTCCCGGTGAAGAACAGCAGATCTCAAGCATCTCTTTGGTTGCCATCGTTACCAATATCTTCCAGATTGTTCCTGATTTCAAATAATGAAGATGAAACATACGTATTAACCTCTTAAGATGAAATGCTTGCTCGTCAGTTTCTTACGTTATTTATTTCAAGGACGAAAAAACGTATTAAGCAATATCAATATGGTTTATTTCTAAGAAAAGAATGAGCAATCTCTACGTTATTTGCTTCCAGAACTTGAATTATGTAATAAACAGGTCGGCTGTTTTTAAAACCTGAAATTAACAACTTCACAACAAGGTCTGATTCTTAGTTGCGATTGAAAAATTAGAAATGGGCATTTTTGCCAATAAATGCCCAGAATCGGAGACTGATAAGAAGGATTTTATCAACTAACTTTTATTCACCACTTTCACAATTTTTCGTGTTCTCTTTCCACTATATATAAGGCATGTTTGGGTTTACATTGTTATATGATTCCAATTAATCCTTGAGTCTTCTTAAGAAGTTTGAATATTCGGTTCAAAAATGACTAGTATATGCCGGATGATTATAAACAGGATCGATTTCTAGTTTCTGTTGACAAATTAGAAAAAGGCATTTTTGGAAATAAATGTCCAGAATCAGAGATTGATATGAAGCATTTTATCAACTTGCTTTTATTATCAGTGTTGGGACTTATGGTGCTTTATAAGCCCTCTGACAGCTATCTGTCAGCGATTTAAGCCAGGTGAGTGTGTCTAGCTTTTTTAGTAGGGTCAACTAAGGCCAAGAGTGCGACTTAGCTACTTCATGTGTCACATTTACTTGTACAACCCCTTTTTACAGGGGGGCACATTTATACACCTCACAGATAGAACAAAGAAAAGCATGCCAGCACCAGAGCTCGAACAGGGAAGACGCGCTACCTCTATACCAGGACGACGGCACTTACTTTTACTTGCTACTTTTACAATTTTCCACGTTATCTTCCCTCTGTATCGATGACGTGTCTGGCATTTCTTCATCAAATGATTCTGATTCATCTTTGAATCTTCTTAAAAACGCGTACATTCTTTTCAAGAATTCCGAAGGATTATAAAGAAAAACTATCCCGATATATGAGATTATAACTATGATAGCATTCACAAGAACAGAATAAAATTTTGGCTTAAGGTATTTTGTGGTATGAGCTCAAGAGTCATATGAAAAACAACAGTTAAGGATACAGTGACAAAAATTCAAAATCTTCAAATGGCAAGAGCAACTTTTTTTTTATTGGAACGCCTTTTCCATAGCAAAAACCAGTAGCATTGAAATGGTAACCGTAGCACGAAAATCACCAGAGTTGACAAAATAAAGATAAAAAAAAAGGAAAATAACAGAGAAACACAACAAGAAAAAGCATTTTATCGTATTTCACAAATTTCCTAATGGACCATTAAATACGGAAGAAGGTGCTGTAATGACTTGATCTCGATAGATCAGAGAATACTCAGAATTTGGTTGACACCTTTATTTTACAGCCCTATATATGTACAAAGAACCACTCGTTCTTATCTTGATTAAATAATTGCTATCTCCATCACAACAGTCCAAGTTGAAGTGTTTTACATGAAGAACAGTTCTCCATTAAATAGTAAACACAACACCGCTGGAAATTCTCGGTTTGGTCAGTCAGTCATCGTTTCAGGTGGGGCTCCAAAACTTCCGGACTCATGGGCGTACTCCAGCAGTCCTCCAGAAACTGTTTTTTTTTTCTTTTCCAAAACACTCTGCGTATTTTATCTCAGCGACAGTCTCCGACTCCTCTTCTTCAGTGGCTACTGGGGCTCTCTTCCGGCCAATTATGTCCAGCAAAAGGTCATTTTAAAAGGCGTCAGTCTGTCGTCGGAAGGTAATTAAGGCCTGCAGAAAAGTCTGGAACATGGGGTCCGCTTACAATAAGGAAAAGCGGTATCCAGATGTCTGGATGTTCTATTGTCTCTGAAAGCGCTATCACTGTCTTCTGGGCGAAGAATTTCCACGTGTGTTCTTTTAGCTATAGAGGTCCCAGGTCCCGAAAGGAGAACATCTGCAACATCTGGTTATCTAAAGGTGTCTAGCAAACACAAAGGCAACACACCTGACTGAAATATTTTACCACTAAAGGGGGACGAGGAATGTTACAGTGCCTAGAATCAAAGCATGTGCTATGACGAAAGGAATCTATTTAACTTCACCTCTCTATTAAACACATCTAATTGTTTTTCTCTTTCCTTCTTAGTCTATCTAGCACTGGTGATTTTCATGCTACAGATTTCAACGTTCCAGCGCTATTTATTGTTTTTTGCTATGCGAACCCATTTCAATAAAATTAATTTGGTATTGCCATTTGAAAATTTTGTCACTGTATCTGTAACTATTAGGCTTAACCATTGTTTTTTGATATGATTCTTAAACGCATGTATCACATTAATTTTAACCAGAATTTTATTCCATTCCTGTAAACGTTATGATAGTGTGACCTCGTATTTTGCGGTATTTGTTTATAATCATCCTGTATTATGGCACATTTAGTTTTAAACAGTCTGTCTAATTTCCACCTCATACATATGGAATTACTACTATAAACTTTTAACTACGGCAGTCAACAATAAGTGCTTTAGCACGTCTGCCTTCCATTCCAAATATCGTCAATAGACAATTCATATTTCAATCCCTTTGTATGGTCATGGGAAGTATGCTTACCACCAATTTCATCAATCTATGCATTAAGTTATGTAAATTAACATAAGTTGTGATAAATTTTTCAGTAAGACAGAAATTAGATGTTATGGCTCCTTATCTCAGACAAAGTGGAGTGTCTTGATTTGTTCGTTATGAATTAACCTATTTAATTAATAGGTTAATTCATATATCGTAGATTAATACATCGTAGAATTAATCTAATAATCTAAATAAATAATTTTTTAATCGAATCTCAATCCTGAAAGTATTTTAATGTACCATGACTAGAAAAAAAAGGCCTTGTAAGGGGTTAAAATTATTATAAAATGCGGCGATGTACATAATTCCACCTGTAATTTTATACGTTCTTATGTACTTTTAAATAACATTTCTTTCATTTTTTGCTACTGACGTTGCAGATGCGTAGATTTATCCATAGTTAAAGGGTTAACGTTGTAATTTACATCAGACCTATTATATAGCAAAATATTCTCCCCAAGTTAACGATTTCTTGTTGAAAACTGCTCCTTTCTTATGAAAATATTGTTTTCTAAGAAATAATCTCAAATAGCATTTGTTTTAAAGCAAAATTGGAAGAAAAAAAGATAACTAATCTTTATACTTTTGTAAAGCATAAAAAAGGCTAAGTATAAAGAAAAGTCATCTTATTTAAATATCTTTATCAGTTTATAAGTATCAAATCATTCATTCAAGTAAGGATACAGTACTGTTTTTAACAGCATATCAACTGGCTCAATGCATGCAAACTTGAACACAATGCATCAGTTCGTGCGCAAATATAAAGCATTTACATAAAGACGGCTTTTTTGGCTTTTTTACAATATTTTTCTTCCAATTATTTTCATATTTTTGCTGTCAATAAAGCAAAAGAAGTTTTTTTTTCTTTCTCTAATCGAATTTAAGCTGCATTTTTTTCCCAAAGAATAATTCAAAAAACCCTCTTATTGAAAAATTCTTTTATCTAAAGTTGAAGTGATGCATTAAAAAATGGCACAGCTAACTTTTACATGAAAATTGTTTTGATATTTTTTTTAATACTGTTACAATCGATTTTTTCGGTCATTCCTGAAATATAAAAAAATACTTTATCGTTGAAAAAGCATTAAAGAATTCGTTCTTTTTTCCCCAAATAAGTCTTTGTCCGTTTTATTTATCTTCTTCACTCTTTTATGTAAAGTTTCTTTAAGTAAACCAGATGCTTTTCTACAGATAATGAATACCAAATTTTATTGTGACATGCGTATTAACAAAAGATATTTCACTTTTTTAAAAAAATTCTGAGGTTTGTGCTTCAAAATAAATATTTCAATAATCATCGCAAACCTTTTTGAATTCAGACAAGTTAATTCAATGGACTCTTTATCTGTTTTTTATTGAGCTCGAATATAAAGCATAAAAACGAATCTTTTAGTTTTGTATCCGTTATTTCGGAATTTCCATGCATAAAAAATATTTTCTAAGAATCCTTTCTTGTTTATTACAGAGACGGATGTAATAAAAGTGGCCGTTTCTATAGCAGCCACCAAAAACGTGACCTTCAGAGTTTAGCATAAATCTTAGATGAGGTATATACATATAAAGCTCAAAATATGGCATGGCTAATAAGCATGTGAGATATCGTATCACTGTAAAAATCTTTTTTACAATATTTTATTGCCGTAAAAAATGAATTTTCGATGTTGTGACACAAAACATCGTACTGAATGAAAATAAGAATCAATTCCAAGCATACGTTTTGTATTTAATTCAAAAAAAATTTTAAGAATGTGCAAACGATAAAAATCTTTTGTTACTAATAAATTCTGAATGTCAAACTTTCCAGTAACTACGTCAAAACTATAAATAATTTGTAAAATTTTCGCAAAAATTTTTACCAGCTGTGCTATATAGAGTATAGCCATATTCAAGATTTTGACAAAGAGAGAAAAAAATTAAGAGTGTACTGACTTTAGTTATATTAACTTCCCGTTTAAAGCAACACGAGGGCTATTTTGGGATGGACCTCGTCATTTTGAACCACGGTCAGATGACGATGACGACACCTGAACTGGCACCCCCCTCTCCACACCACACCACACCAGCGGGAGGACATTTGGCCTGACAGATTTAACGTGCCATAGGCCCCCCCCCCTCACACGGCGGCTCGTCGGTGGAATCGAGTCTCGAACCTGAAACCCTCCGGTTCCGAAGCCGAGACCTTACCACCAGGCCACAGCGGCCCACAAGAGTGTACTGAATAAAGAGTGTTTAAGAACAAACAGTCGACGTCCTTACATAGGGGTTGCGCGGCTTGTCCGTGATCAAGAAATCCCGGGTTCGAACCCCGATTCGGGCATGGTTGTTCTTCTGTGATTTAATTTAATTTAGTTTAGCTGTGTTAACGTCCCGTTTTGAAGCTAAGCTAGGGCTATTTTAGGACGGACCTCGTAATTTTGAACCACGGTCAGATGACGAGGACAACACCTGAGCTGGCAGCCCCTCTTCCAAACTTAAACTCCACACCAAAGGGAAGACGTTTGGCCCAGATGGATTTTATGTGCACCAGACCCGCTTACACGGTGGTTCTTGAGTGGAATCGAGCCTCGAACCTGCAAACCTCCGGTTCCGACGCCGAGACCTTACCACTAGACCACCGCGGCCCATTGTTGTTCTTCTGTGTTCTATCTGTGAGATATGTGGGGTCGTGGTGGCCTGGTGGTAAGGTGTCGGCACCAGAACCGGAGGGTTTCAGGTTCGAGACTCGATTTCATAGAAGAACAATCGGGTGAGGGGATCTTTTGCACATTAAATCTGTCTGACCAAACGTCCTCCTGCTGATGTGGCGTGGTGTGGTGTGGTGTGGAGAGGGGGGTGCCAGTTCAGGTGTCGTCCTCATCATCTGATCTTGGTTCAAAATGACATGGTCTGTCCCAAAATAGTCCTCGTGTTGCTTTAAAAGGGACGTTAATATAACTAAACTAAACTAAACTTAACTGTGAGATATCTGAATGTGTCCCCCTTTAAAAAAATAGTGTTGTGCTGGTGAATGTAACGCATAAGCTAGCTATGTCATACTCTTGACCCTAGATGGCGCTACTGAAGAAACAAGACACGCTCACTCGGCTTAAATAGCTAACAGATAACTGTCAGCGAGCTTGTAAAGTTTCATAGGTCACAATGCGACAGTGAACAAAGAAAATGGTTAAAATTTAATTGCAGCAACGAGCATTTTATTATAAACTATGTAAGGTATCCCTTAAGGTATCCGACTACGTTAAAAACACTGGTATTCGACCACATAGGCGATTTTTTTAGTGTTATTTCTTGCTGTTCAAACTTTCCTCTTTCCAAATTAGTTTATCTTTTCTAGGAAAAGGAAGGCCTGGCCTATCATCCTTGGGAATTTTACGGAAATACTATTTTTTCATCAAAAATTTGCCTTTAACTTCAATTTTAATTTTCATAAAAATTCTCCACCGTTAACATGATATCTCAAAAACTAATTGAGGTATTTACATAAAAGTTGTAGAGTGTGTTTTAAATGATGTAGACCAACATTTTTATTATTAATGAACTTCTTTTTCATTTATAGGTGATTATAGAAAAATTAAGTCGTGAATTTATGAAAAAAATGCCTATGTACGCATATTTTTACCCATAAGTTCGTTGCATCTCAAAATGTTTCTTAGATTTAGGTTCATTTCATTCATCATTATATTGTATAACTTGTATACAAAGAAAATAGGATTGCACCGTTACAATTTTGTGTAGAATATTTACTGTTTTGCTTAAACTTCATTAAATATTACTATATATTTTCCTATTTCTCAAAATATATTTTCAAATAATGTTTCTGCATTTATAGTATTTATAATTGACAATACTTATAAAAAATAAAAATAGTTTTTAAAAAATCCAATTTTTCAAACTTTTTCCTTCGAACTTAGAAGGGTACCTTAACATCAACTACCCTATAACTAAATTTCTTAATTTCAAAGCGACTTTAACGGATCTTGACGCATACAATACTTTCTCTTTGTCTGTTTCATATGCAAGAAAACAAAATTACATTTTGTATTAAATCCGAAAGCAACAGAAATCACTTTAAAAAACAATCGTACTCTGTACTCTCGATAAAAAAATATCACATATAGAATTTACAATATCATTACAAATGTGACATTTTTCGTTGCAAATTGTAAATAAAAATGATTTCTTTTAAATCACTGGTGGTGGGAAAATGTTTGATAACTAAATTGATATATACTACCCAATAATACATATCTTAATTTTAAGATAGCATTAACGTGTCTTGAAGCTTACAGTAATTTCTCTTTGTACATTACATGTATGATAAAGTAAAAATAATTTTTTGAGTGAAAACCTGAAGTAACGAAATTACTTTGAACAAAATGGTGTAGTCTCTCCAAAACTTTCTCATACACTCTCTGATAAATTTGTCATAGAAAACATGGGATTAGGGTACAATAAATATCAATTTTTGTGGTAAATTGAACATTTTTACTGAATATAATACATTTTTTAAGATGACATTAATGTGACTTGAAGCTTACAGTCTTACTCTTTGTACATTTCATATATGATAAAGTAAAAATAGCTTTTTGAGTTAAAACCTGAGGTAACGAAATTACTTTGAACAAAATGGTGTGGTCTCTCCCAAACTTTCTCGCACACTCTCTAATAAATTTGTCATGATAGAAAACGTGGGATAAGGGAACAATAAATATCAACTTTTGTGTTAAATTTAACATTTTTACTGAATATACCATGTGATATTTGTCGATTAATACCAGACATGGATCAATAGTATCCAAAAGTCGAATTTCTGTTATAGACATGTTATTCCCAATCATTTGAAACAAAAATTTGACACAAAACTGCACTTGTATTCACAAAGTTTAACACCAAATTTTATATTTGAATTACTGATTTATTTTAATTACAGAGTACTTGTTTCTGAAAGTATAAACCAAAGTACAGTCAACCCGTATTTAAATTTGGCTCAAAATTTGACGGTTCTACACTATAGATATTAAATAGTGTATTGAATCTTATTTACCTAGTTTTCTTTTCTCCCTAATTATCGTGTTAAATTATATTCAAACAGCCAGACAGACAGACTCCCTTTGAAGAGATTTTACTTAAAATTTGATAGATATGTGCAAATTTGAATTAAATACCGTATACCGAATTTCAACTGTCTAACTCGAATAATTGTCGCGTTATCTTTGTCATATACAGGCAGACATTTTCCAAACATGTATTTTTCAAACTCGGGGAAGTCTAAAACGGGAAGATTTGTCAAAACCCCAAGTTCAAATTTTTTTTTCACAATTATCGTGTTAAATGATATTCAAACAACCATACAAACAGACTTCCTTTGAAGAGATTTTACTTAAAATTTGATAGATATCTGCAAATTTGAAGTAAATACCGTATACCAAATTTCAACAGTTTGACTCGAATAATTCTCGTGTTATTTTTGTCATAGACAGACAGTTTTCAAAACTGTGTTTTTCAAACTCAAGGAAGTCTAAAACATGGAGATTTGTTGGAATTTTTTTTGACGATTACTACTTTTTATAATACATATACTAGAAAGTAAAAAACAATCATATACAGCCAGAAATATCTCTAACAGAATTTGGATATTTTTAATCCAGGTAGATATCATGTCAGCTCCCCTCAATAATGGCTTAACTCAGAAATGTATATTTTATTTTACTGTAACAACATCCATACCACAATAATTCAGAAAACATTAATCTTACGGCACTATACTGTCAGATTTGACATCTTACTTTAAGAATTTCCCATGATAAACCGCATACATGAAAGAATGTTGTCACAACTCAAAAATGTGTTCTCGTGTTTTGAGTTATAGCCTGGAGCTGCTGAAATCAATGAATAGATCAATGCTACCCTGTGTGGTCTACCAGAAATATATTTGATACTTTGATCAAAGGTATGCATCATCTCAGATTTATTCAATGCGGACAGCTTCAAAATGATATGCTGTTATTGTAGCAAGTTTCATAGAGCGAAAAATCTACGATATATATTTATCAGCGGTTTCATTTGAATCGGTAAGAAGAAAAACAGCAACATCCCAGGTTCTTAATTCTATATAATGAAATTTAAATTTTGAACAGTTACCACCAATCAATGCTCATTCAAATTTAAAGCAAGTCTATAACTATTGAAGGAATGTTGGTACAGCACTACTCTTACATTCCTTAATACGGTCAACTTTTATCAAACCGATTCATAATCAAGAGTGTGTGGTCCCCTCGTTACTTTCTCGCATGCCAGATTTCATATAGTGATAGTCTACGATATATATTTATCAACAGTTTTATTTGTATCATTGAGAAGGAAAACAGTATCATCCCAGACTCTCAAATCTAGATAATAAAATTTAAATTTCGGACAGCTACCGCCATTCAATACTCATTCTAATGCAAAACAAGTCTATAATTAATGAAAGCATGCTGGTACATATCTACTCTTACATTCATTAACGTCGACGTTTATGAAACTGATTTATAATCAAGTGGATGTGGTCCCCTCGCTACTTTCTCGCATGCCAGATTTTATATAGTGATAATCTACGATATATATTTATCAGCAGTTTTAATTGTATCTTTGAGAAGGAAAACAGTGCCATTCCAGATTCTCAATTCTATATAATCAAAAACTATCGCAAGCATACCATAAATACGGAACATGACATCCCAGTTAGGTTTAATGCATGATGATACGGAACATGATATCCCAAATGTTAAATGCATGATGATACGGAACATGGTGTCCTAATGAATTTTATACATGACATCCCAATTAATTTTAATACGGAATATTCATTTAATAATAATAAGCAACAATCATAGAATTAAGATAGAACTCAGTCTTATAAATTGATATAACTGTAATGGCTAAAATTATCGCAAGCATACCGTAAATACGGAACATGACATCCCAGTTAAGTTTAATACCTGATGATACGGAACATGATATCCCAATTAATTTTAATATATGACATCCCAATTGATTTTCATACATGACATCCCGATTAATTTTAATACGGAACATCATTTTAATAACAATAATCAACAATCATAGAATTACGTTGCTTAATTACGATAGAATTCAGCCTTATAAATTGATATAACTTTAATGCACTAAAAATATCGCAAGCATACCATTAGTACGGAACATCACATTTTTTAAATTTTAAACAAAATACATTTCATTGATGAAGAACATTGTAATTAGTTTTGCTCAAAAGTTAGGCACTACTTTTGAAAAACAATATAAAAGAAATTTTCCCTAGACTCACTGGTTACTACTTTCCTGATCCTGGGTTAAAATAGTATTTTAAGGTGAAACAGTAATTTCCTAAGTGGTCATCCGTTTAGTCTAAGTTTTCTGTTTTTATCTTAAGGTCATTAGTCGGTATTATAGAGTACTCAAGTACACATTGATACCAAAAAAATTGTTTCAGCACATTAAGGGAATAAAAAATTAAAGTCTACTAGTTTATACTACCTTTCAGAAAAATTATTTTTAAGGTAAATTACTTTTGTTTACTATTATTTTGAACGGAGCCATGTTTTTTGACGTATTCTGCGACCCATTCAAGCTAATGCGCAAGACTTTTTCCATCAGATAAATTTGAATTAACTCTAACTTAAAAACAAGCAATATATATACAAAAAAATTAAAGTCAATTCCTACATAGTTCAACAAAGAAATTTTTATGTTGGTTAGTTTTTATTAAATAATTACAGTTAATATAAATATGTATACAGTAAAAGCTCTTTATTCGCGAGGTATACGTTTCATAAATATGCCGCGAATACAGAAACCGTGAATACGGAATGGTTATTAATATGGGATTATGGGGGATACGTTCCTAGGTGACAAGATAAAAAAAACAAATACATAAAAAAACCAATTTAATTGAAGTTTTTGAACATTTTGATTAATTATCTCAAGACTTAGGCAATGGTCTGAAGAATTTTGTCATTTTCTATTGCTTGGCAGTTTTTAAAAGCTCCTTCCATTCAGACTGATACGCAGCAGTCGCATTAGCAATTTGCGTCTTAAAAATAAGACTTCGTTCCATAGACGGATCAATGCTCATAAAGAAATCGCAAAGCTCATTCACCATTCTTAAACCTTCACTAAAATTTTTCAAATTAAATGTCACGTTTCCAGTGCTTGTTGAATCCTCTTCTTCAATGGGCTGTGAATTTAACATTTCCTCCAAGTCGATTTCAGTCAAGTCTCCATCTTGCGATTCAAGCAATTGCTGAATGTCGATTTTATCGGTTCGAACCCATCTCGTCCTATTCCATTCGCGATTTCGGCTATGTTTGTAGTTTGCATTTAACAACATACTTTAGACAAAGTTGTAATAAGATCTATTTTACTTTTATTATTAGTCCATTTGACGGCATTTACAAAGGATATTAGGTAAGATACATCTTGGAATCTTTTTATTATTATGTATATACATACTGGATCCGCGAATAAAAATTTTTTTTTACCGCGAATACAGGAATTGGGTCGCATTTTTTTAATCCGCGAATAGTGAAAACGCGAATGAAGGAAGCGCGAATTAGGAGCTTTTACTGAATACATATGACAAATCACAATATTAAATGGCAAAAAAAGAAAGCGAATTTCCTTGCAATTTTCCTTTTTCCTTTCTATGTATGGATTTTAGATTATTATTTTTGTTTGTCAATATTTATATGTTTTCTTTTTCTTTTTTTTTCTAATTCATGAAGCTGATGGTGTTCTACAACCTCCACAGAAAGAATTGAAGTCGTATTTTTCATATTCACGTGAAAAATACTGAAATCCTTTTATTTTAATGATTGAGTTACTGCCTGCAATTTGAGCTTTCATTACAAACTACTAAAACTCTATTTAAAATATAAAAAATTAATTAAGTTTAATTAATGGACTAATATTTGAAAAAATTGTGATAACATCAAGTTTCCTCCAAAACAAGCGAAAAAAATATAAATGAATTTCAGTGGATGAATAGATATATTTTATTAAAGACTGAAATTTGAACAAGATATATAAATAAATCTAATACTATAATACGAGGAATGGTTGCCAAGTCGAAAATCGCCCCAGAATTTATAAACTCCGGTAAACTTGGGGGTCTGGGGTTTTTGGCCACGAGGAATCGATTGGCGCCGGTTTTGAAGCGCTACGGTCGAGCAGTTCGGAGTTACAGATAGGATATTTTCAAACTTTATTAGTTCGCCATAATGGCTACTTAAGTTTTCAAGCGGTAACGTGCTGCCATCTATAGCCAATATGGCGAACTAATAAAGTTTTATGTTTATGCTGTTATAGGTTTATAATATGTTTCTTATGTATGTATATATGTTTGGTTTTTCTAAATAAATTTGTCAAAAATATTGAACTTCAACACACTTCAATCTTTACCTTTACTTTACCTTTGTATAGAATAGTTCCCTTTCCAAACTCTAACTTTGTTTAGAATAGTTTACAATGGTGCACTTTAACCGGTTATCTTTTCACCAATGGTTTCACAAATTTTCTTATGGCATGTATTGTTTTGATAAATCACAATTGAAAATTTAAATCTTCGAGTTAGCTTCGATACCTGTTTTCTCCGAGCGGAGCTCGGTCACCCGCTGGTAAATATAAGAAGAGTGTGAACTAATATTAGACACTGAATAAAATTAATTAATTTCCTGTCTATTCATTTGTAGCTTCTTTCGCTGAAATCATTTGTTGGAAAACACATTTTTGTCGAAAAATGATCATATTTCATTGGTTCATTCACTAATGCTTTCAGGAATTTCAAAAAGGAATCGCTTTTCAACCAATGAACATTTTTAAACAATTAAGTGTTTAACTTTTCTGGTTTCGTATTTGTATGGACGGAATTCTGCAATAAATTTTTCTTTCAATTCCTGTGTTTTAAAATTTTTCTGTCTTTTGTGAGCTTGATTAAAATCCTCTTTTTACATTTTCATAACGTAATTAATGGCTAATCATTAATTAAACTGAATTATGAGACTTCTGTAGTTAGATTATTTCTTCTTTAAAAACTGCCGGTAGCCCTACCTGGTAGTAAGTTAGAGAAAAAGAATAAATCCTATGATAATAAAGTGGAAAATAATTAAAGTTTTTTTAAAAATCTGATGATAAATGCATTAATAAATTTGCGGCTTCAAAACTTTTTTAATAGATTTTTTGACAGTTTTATCAAATAAAATCTCAACAATTATTTGAACATAAAATTTTTATATGGTCCTTAGGTGAATTTAATTACCTGGTTCATTTCATTGACTATTTTGACTTAAAACCTTCTAGGATTAAATGTGGAGGATGTATGATTTTTTCTTAAGAAAATTTCCCGCATGTAATCCGTAACCAAGTAAAAAAAAAATCCAGCAGATAATCTATACTGTAGTGTATTCCACCGCTGCAGATTATTAGAGATAATTACAGTGACGATTTTTATGCTTTTAAAAGATAATTAGCGGATTATACGCAGGAAATTACTGCAATTAAAAATAATTTGAACTGCTGGTGATTTAAGCTCCAAAAATGCTTTATTGAAATGTTTTTCGTGAAATGTTTAAATCATCAGACAACCATGGGTAAGATACTAGTTTATAATCGTTTGAATAAATGAAAAAATACTTATTCTTCCTGTTCCAACAAAATAAGACCTCTGAAGATTGATATTAAATCCCTTTTCAATATAGATAGTTTATTTGGTTGGAAATTAATCGATTACGCTGGCAAAAATTATTTGGGAATCGAATGTTCTTCAATAGGGTGTCGAGTTGAGTTGAGTTGGTGTTTAATGGCACAAAAGCCATTTTT
>JAPMOQ010003175.1:1198778-1214007 GCA_026543055.1 Argiope trifasciata
TGGGATTCGCTGACTAAACATTTTTACAAAGCATTTCTTGAATTAATTATATAGATAATGTGGAATCGAATCGGGAAATAAAAGAATATTTTTTGAATGAAATTAATATGGGCTAAATTGAGCTAAAGATTAAGACATTAATTTATATACGTATAATTAACAAAATAAGCTAAGCAAAAAGTAACACAATCGAATCAAAACAATAATCAATAGAAAAAGAAAAAGAATCCGGCCTGAAAACTTCGTCAAGGGCCACTTTCAAGCAAGGATTCTAAATGAGGGATTTTCTCTGCGAGGCATCGGTGGACAATGGTCAAAAGTATTGACACCTCGTGACCCGAAAATTACGGCAAAAGAGACATACCAATTTAAACAGCAAAAGACGAAAACAAAGCAAAACATTAAAAAACAAAAATATATATAAATACATAAGAAAATTCAACCACAATTAATAACTCAAATAAAGAAAACAAAAAGTTATAAAGACCTATCAGCCACAGGAACAACTACCATTCTTCATTTCTAATAAAATACTATAGCGTAAATAAAGATGAATCTAGTTTATGAGCGCCATCTATTTCCCTAATATTTCATTATTTCTTTTTTTTATTAAAATATTGATATTGCAGTAATTTTTGGAAAAATCATTATTGTTTAAATTTTTAATAAAAATATTTGTTGCTTTTATAAAAGAAATTATGTTATTATAAATTGTTTTAATAATTTTATGAATATATATATATACGTAACATATTTTGCAGATGAGTGAGACAAGAAGACAAATTTGCATTGAACTTCTATTTATATTAAGCGAAATAGCACAGACCCCACAAGCGAAGCACGTCTATTCGCACCAGAACTTAAGAGTTGGAGAGAGAGGAAGTTTTCCCTCTTAGTTTTTTCAATAAGAGACTTTTATAGCGATTTTTATAGCAGGTGTCTATTTAGAACAGGGAATTTCAGGTATTTTTAAAGAAATGCAGCGGACATTAGGTATTTTTATCCTTTCGCTTGAAGTTTGAGAATTAGAGACTCGACAATTCTCAGAGCACGTATTCGAAATAATCATATAAACATTTGGGAGTTGGATCAGGAAATAAGCGAAAATTTTAAAATGAAGAAACATGGGCTAATTTAATGATAAAAGAAGTCGGAAATCGATTAGGATTTAAATTAGATGAAAATATATAATTATACGCATACACATAATAAAAATTTCAAATAAATAAAATTTCAACGGTTGTTTAGTATTTTCCAACGACACATAAGGTTGCGCTTTTTCTTTTGTTTTCTTTTAATAGCCCTGCAAACATGGTATATTCATTTATAAACATCCTGTATATTTTCTTTGAAAAAGAGGGCGTAACTTCCTAACCATCATCCTCATGAGTCTTACATGTATCGAATTATCGCTCCTCTAATTTATGTATGTTCCAAAGCATTTACTTTTTTCAGTGATAGAATATTTTGAAAATTTTCTTTAAAAAAATTTACATAGTAAGAAAAATGTCTGCAAAATATATTGGCTGATTTTCAATCTAATACTTTCATTAGAAAATTTGATTCGAGTGTAAAGAAAATGCGGTCTCTTAGACAGCACCTCCCCAGTTATGTCCTAAATTTTCACCTCCCCTGTTAAGGGGAGTTAAGTTTGATTCTTAATGACAAGTATAAATTCCCGCAATAATACAACTTCGATTCGAACATTCCTGTGATGGGAGTAAAATTGCACATTTATAAACATCATGCATATTTCCTTTGATAGAGAGGACGTAACTTACTAATCATCATCCTCATGAGTCATGCATGTATCGAATTATCGCTACTCTAATTTATAAGTGGAAGTTAAATCATGTAAAGACTTTGAAATTCAGTATAATAATTGTACGCGATCCACAAATACCTAAAATATTCTGATTTTTAATTAAACCAACAAGACAGTGGACATAAGGAGTTTCCGGAAAAGAAAGGTATCCTCTTATTAGAAAAAGAAAATAAAAAGAAAAGCAGTTAAAAGGTTAAATGCAGCAATGCTTATTTCAATTAAACATATTTTTAAATTAAAATATTTTAATGCCTTTTGTAATATCCAAATGTAAATACGATACGTTTCCTTTAAAAAAATCATCTTCCATAAAATACCTTTTAAAAGCGAGGATGGCTGAAAAATCAACTTCCAGTTGCTTTAAACTTGTGAAGCTTTTTTCCAAGAACTTCTTAATTTCTTCAGCAGTTTTACGCTTGAAAAGAGAAGAACTTTGCAAAGCTATCTTTTTTCTATCTGAAAAACTTTTTTTCTATCTAATTATCGCATCTGAAAGGCTCAAAACAAGATGGTTCATTAAATCGCATGCTCTCTCACCATAAAACAAGGAATTTATCAAAAGAAAAATTTTAATCGTGAGCGGAAAATGGATTTGAGAAGAAATTTTTAGGGCAATTCGTGGAAATTCCGAATTCCGAATTGAAACTTTAATATTTCCTATCGAAGAATTGTGCGATTTCTTCTAACCTTTCATATTTACTTTAACACTATTTTACTGAAATTAAGCGCAATAAATATAGCATTCATTATAAATTCTGATATCGATATTTGCAGAATAATTGGTTTTATATCCGAAAATAATTTTACTATTAATTATATCCTAAAATAATTATTAAGGCTTTTTTTGTACTAATGATGCTTAACCCATTAACGGTGGCATAATTTTGAAGAAAATGGTCATAAAAGTGTCTATTTTTTATTCAATAAAATTATACAAAACTGAGTGTATGGACAATATCTGCATTCAGTTTTAATTTTTTAGTTCATTTTTAGCTTTAAATTTTAAAAAAATCAGAAAAGCCAACATTCAGGGTTATTATGACTGAATGTTAGCTTTTCAACAAAGAGAGAAAATAAATAAAAAATATGTGTTTTAAGCATTCAAGCATAATTTTATTGCATTTACACATAATGTAAATAAATACTAGTCATTTTTTCTTGTGCGATAAGTTTTAAAGCATGAGATGCATAGGCCAATATCACAATCAGGACAATAGTACCGAGTTTCCTTTCTGCTGACAACTAGTTTAAAATAAATGAACTATCTCAAAAAACATAACAAATAGTCTAGGGCAGCCATCTGGCGTATATTTTGAGAAATAAACATGATTCTGGGCATAAGAAATAGACTGTTTTAATATTTTTGGCGCCTTACCTTTGAATACGCCAGCCCGGAAATATCACGGGTACGAGAAATTGAGGTAGAAATTTCACCCCGTCATTTTCACGGGAGCGAGAAGGAAGGGGTTTTTAAAAGTTCCGAAATTTAATTTATTATGGGTTTATTTGATTCTTCCCTCAAAGTAACTATCATGTCTAATTATTCATTTTTGACATCATTCATATAAAGATATAAATTCAAAGTAAAAAAATAAAGTCTCCATCTAGTCATTTTCGATTATTACTGCACTTCTTCCGAACTTGAGGATTGTTGCCCTATAAGCAAATTCTTCTTCTGAGGTAAAATTCACAAAGAGTTAGATCATTAAAATAAGGAAGGAATAAGGGGCCAGTTGTATCTATAATGTAGGCAGCTGTGGATTACTTAAACTTAACTCTTAACTGGGAACGTGGGGTCTGTGAGACCCCTCTAACGATGGACTTTCGCTCCCTCCTATTCTATTTTTAGCTCCATTTAACGGATTGATGCTGTAGCTTCCTGTGTCATGACCTTCAATACACCTTCGTTTTTCAACCGATTTTAGAAGATGGTTTTTAAAATAATTCAGTTATTTCTTTTAGCGTTGTCACTAAGACCACTCTTCCCTGCTAGTGTTCCAGTGATAAACAAGGTTTAGCAGATGGCGCGAAAACTTGGGCTCGGAAATATCCCCCAATTTATTGATTCTATTATGAAGCAGTGCTCCAGACACTTTTGAATGAAGTATAAAGTGATTTTAGTCATAAGGATAACTGTACAGAAGAGTTTTTCGATGAAAGTTCTCATTCAACTGATTCTACTATGTATGTTATAGCATCATTAACTTTTCTAGTGATAATGTTTTTTGAAAAATTTATGAAATATATTAATGTACCAAGAGATGTATATACAGAACTTATAGGTAGATTTTTATGATAGTTCTTTGCCTGTAAGTTTAAAATGCTCTAGAAAACCATGCTGTGAAAGTCACACAAGCCGATAAAAAAGGGCCAATTTTACTCATTGTCAGTTTTTTTTTCCACATAATTGTTGAATTTTACATTATATTGTTTTCTATACACCTTTATATACCGGAAAAATAAATATGATTTAAAAAGTATGAAGTAATATGTTTTTTTTTCAAGAATATTATTTATTGTTACCTGTAATTTGAGAAGCAAATGTAAGTTCTTATGCATTTACTTTTTTTCAATGATAAAATATTTTGAAAATTTTCTAAAAAAATATTTACATAGTCAGAAAAATGTCTGCAGAATATATTGGCTGATTTTCAATCTAATACTCTCATTTGAAATATTGATTCGAGTGTAAAGAAAATGCGGTCTCGTAGACCACACCTCTTTAGTTAAGGGTTAATGCTTTGATTCTTAATGACAAGTATAGATTCCCGCAATAAAACAACTTCGATTTGAACATTTCTGCAATAGGAGTAAAATTTTGAATACCCATAAATGCGAACTACAGACATTCATTGTTCGTTTTTATCTGAAAATTTTCGGATAGAAAAATCAGAATAAGGTTATTTGGATTTACCTACACTGGTATGTCATTCACATGACCTTTGCTTATTCTGCCATTTATGGAATAATTGTTTACATTTGGAAAACATTTAAGAATTTCTACAAGGTTTTAGGATTTATAAAACAGTGTTTTTTCTTTATCACTTGATATTTATTTAACAGCTAAAAAATTTCTTTAGGTAAAAAGATTATGCTTATAATATTATCTCTTCAAAAAAATTAATTTATTTTCTGAGGAATGATATATAGTGTATCACTATAAATTATTACCTATAATTTTTTGTGGATAAACTCTCTATTTATTTCCACATGTAATACTGACATATATTAACTTATCGAAACTATGAGTAACTCATTAAGGGAAGCAGCGCTTTCGAAGTCAAAGCTTCAAAAAGCTGCGAAAATGACAAACACTCACATTGAAAACAAATTTTCTAGAAATCAAAATACCATCAATTAGGCTACGAAAATAACAAAAAATAACAATGAAAAAGAATGTTTCAGAAAATAAAGCCTAAACGTTATAAAATATCACATAATCAAGATAAAAGTGGCAGAAACCAATTATTAAGTAAGTCAAGTGATCTATGAAAATTTAAAAAAATTATCTCAATAAAACAGTCATATATTCGGAAATAATAAAAATAAATTTATTCAAAACTAGATGAAGTTCCAGTATTCAATCTCACTATTGAATTCAGTGTTAATAGAGTAAGCTGAATATTAAAGATCAATGGCATGATTATTTGATAAAAAAATATTCCAGATCAAAATACCATCAATTATGCTACGAAAATAACAATGAAAAAGAATGTTTCAGAAAATAAAGCCAGAACAACGTTATAAAATATCACATAATCATGATAAAAGTGGCAGAAATCAATGATTAAGTAAGTCAAGCGATCTATGAAAGTTAAAAACAATTATCGCAATAAAACAGTCATATATTCGGAAATAATACCAATCAATTTATTCAAAACTAGACAAAGTTCTAGTATTTTATCTCACAATTGAATTCAGTGTTAATAGAGTAAGCTGAATATTAAAGTTCAATGGCATGATTATTTGATAAAAAAAAATATTTCAGATCCTTGTTCAAGTCCACGAACCAAGAGAAGAAAAAAAAGATATTTTAAATTATTTTTTTGCTACTCAAAGGCCATTCACCTGACCAGAGCCACAGACTTTCGCTTATAAAAGCAGATTAATCAATAAATGGCATCGAATGAAAATTCGATTGACAGATAAAAGTAATGAAATTTCCTAAGTAAAGTCTTTCACATGAGTTTTACGATCAAAAGACACGTAATCGCCTCTCTCGTATGAATTCAGAAATAGCGCGTTCTTTTGTTTTTCAGCGGGGATAATGGCTTCCATAATCGCATGAAAAACTAATTATAATTTAAGCAAAATACTTGGTCAGATTAAGATAATTTGTTTGTCGCCATAACAAATAACCTATTCAGTACCTGTACTACGCATGAGCTTATAGTTGCTTTAGTCATCTTCTGTTACGTTTCCAACGAAACACTGCAGTAAAGCCAACATAAACGTAACTCTTCAGATGAAATATTCAGATGATTGCAGGCTTAGTGACTATCTGAGACTGTACTTCTAAGCATTTAAAATATGAAAATTATTCTACAAAATTACTCCATACAAAAATCGTTCAAAAATTAACATACGCTTTTCGGAGGAGAAAAATACTTTTAAGCACATCGTTTCATTCATAATATAATACGAAACTATATCCGCATGCTTTAAAAAATGGCTGCGTTGAGTGCTTGAAACCTATTATCTAAAATAATTTGAGTATTATGATAATTTTATTCTTCTCTCAATTATCATAAATGGGATAATATTGATTTTCTAAAAAAATAATCTGGAAAACTCATTTATGCATTATGCTCAATTTCAAGTTAAAAATCTAAATATAGCATTATATAAATAGCTGAATGCTTCGCAATGTGCAGAAGTGTAATAACAATTTCTATTATCTAAGCAATATCGTTAATGAGAATGGTAGCAAAAAAGAAGGATCTGATAAGGTAAACATAGTATAATGATAATAATTTACGAGTCAAATTATTTTCCTGTGCAATTAAAATATATAGGGAAAGAGGTGGGCGTTTTAAAATACCTGTAGAGCAATAACATACCAGGATAAAAGGCCTCATTACTTTAATTAATAAATGCAACCTAAAATTTGACTAACATAAATTATTTCTCAGAAATTCTAACAAGGCTACCGAAATTAAACGCCTCTATAAACGCTTAACCTCTAATTTGGTTAAAAGATTAACGGATGAAAAAATGCGAATATCAAATAACAAGGAATATTCGCTTTCGTAAATAAAATTTCTGAACGTGTCTATGAGGAAATATTCGTTTGAGAATAAGGATATAGTTCAGAAATTCAAGGAATTGTTCATCTTCTGAAGTATCGAATTCTTGATTAAAATTCTAAGAAATGGGGACTAAAAAATTCATTTATTTTTTGACTCCAGTTAGCTGAAACTTTTTCTTCACTCCTGAAAGTCCGGCTTTAAATTTGAATTAATTCTGGGAAATTGCTTTACATTTTTGTTGAAATCCAAAGCTTTAAGAAAATAACGAACAATATGAATTTAATTCTAAAAGTTAATAGGAAAAGAAAGGAAACACAAAAAAATTGAAAACATCCCACTTAATGCTTTGCAAAGATTTAATTTTAAATCATTAAAATTTACCTGTAAAATATTTTTAGTTTTGGAACGAACTAATTAAAATCATTAATTATATTTCATGCATAAAAAATCCGCAATTTGAGACTTTTATAAGAAACAGAATTAAATGGCTTAATTTCTCAAATAAAAGCTTTGCCAACAAGCCGCTTTATCACCAATTCGTTTCTAACAAGCCGAATAACTCATTAACATTTTTAACGTGTCTTCACCATAGATTGTAATTCAATTAATAAATAAGTAAATGTGAATTAGCATTTAGTTTTCCGCAACAAATAAATAATTAGAAAATCAAACTTCTAATCTTTCTCAGAAATCTAAGCGTTATTTTATTTATTGTGGTTCGTTTACAACAGATAAAAGAATTATTTGAATTCTCAGAAGCATTTTAGATTAATTAATATTTTAAATGCTTTTATTCCTTTCGCAGATTATTTTTATATTCTTATTGCAGTCTTGATAATTTCGCATTATTTACTTAAAGAGTTTATTCAATATCGATACCGCGAGCTTTTTAAATTAAAAGATTTCATTGCCACTATTTTGAATAATATAAAGTACATTTATTTATTTATTTTGGTTTAACTTCTGTTCATTCAAATATGAAATAAATGAGTTTGTTTTAGAATTTTTATTCGTTTTATTTTCTTACTTTTCACCAAATTAGAATAATTATGTTAAAGGCGTGTCATGAAGTAAAAGAATACCTAAATTCTTCCAGTTCTCTAATAAATTGATTTGACATACTTGATTCCAAAAGATTAGAATCGATAGAATCTTTTAAAGCTGTTATTAATCACATGAAAATGACAGAAATATTTTAATTTCAGACTCTGATGTTGAAAATTAAGTGAGAAACTGCCATTGTTTAATTTATATTTATGGTTTAATCAAAACTTTAACTCATTGGCAATATCGTAATAAATTTAAAAATGGTTTGAATGATTAATTTGCGTGCCATATCTTTAATTAGTATATAATTCCCATATTTTTTCATTCGTCATGTTCCATTACACCCAAATTAGATTCATCATAAATTCCAAACTTGCAAAAGTATTCACAGACTAATAAGCAAAAGTTGATGAATCCTGAATTATTCTTATGTTATATTCATTGCAGACGTTAATTTAACCACATATTTCAGGTTTATAAAAATAGATTTTTGTAATCAAATTTTCATTTTCTGATGTACTAGATTTCTGAAAATGTGTGTTTTCTCGAAAACATTGTTTTAATATATTCTGAAACTAATTATCAGTTACTCGATTAATTTAAATTAGATATTAATTCTATATTAGTAACGCCAACTGATAGCGCATTTGAGACAAACTGATAGCAAGATTCCATTATTTTTACTATCTTAAAATAAAATTATGAGAATGCATAAAATGAATAATAAATAAAAAAAGTTTTTCAAAAAAATGACATTATTAATGTAGATAAAATGTTGAAAATATTTTTTATAAAAAAAGGAAGTTGAAATAAAGTAAAAACATTGCAGGACATTTAAAACAATACTATTAAAAAATTGAAGTATGATAAATAATTATGTAGGAAGATTTCTCATCATTAATTTAAAATAAAAATGTATTATTAATGAGATGGAAAATCTAGTTTGCGTTGAGTATTTCTTTTAGAGTTACATATTTTTACTTTTTTACCTCCAGATCTTATTTTTAAAAATTACTTACTTCTCGTTATAAAAAAAATAATAAATAATGACAATAAGATTTTTTTCAAAAATATGACTTAGTACTGAATTAAAATGAAGAAAAAATTTGAATAAAAAAATAGTAATGGAAATAAAATATAAAAAAAACAGAGCATTAAAAAGTTTAAGTAAATTAAACAGCGTTGACTATTAAAACTGGGAAATTCCCAAAGGAGTAATTAAAAATAAAAAGGTAATATTAATGGAGTTGAAATTTCTGTTTATGTCGAATATTTCTTTTATAATTTCACGCTTTTAGTATTTTTTTTTTTACTTTTTTCCTCTCTTGATATTATTTATAAAAAAAATCATTTTCACCTTTTGTTCGATTAATAAATAAACGTGTTTTTAAAACTTTTCTTCCTTCCTTATCTAAAAAATTGTTTTATGCGCTTTTGATCGTTTAATAAATGAATGTGTTTTTAAAAACTTCTTTATTCTTGCCATAAGAGTTTCGGGTTAAAGATTAAATTATTTCTAAAGAAGAAATTAATCAAAATTTTTCAATCAATTTAAGTGATTTAGAGATAATTTATTACTTTGTGTCTATCTATCTCAGATTATTCAGTGTAGTTGGAATTAGAAATAGGATTAAATAGCTAAAACGAGCAATGAACTAAATATACTTTGAATCGTTTAAGTAGCTACTTTCGCTTAAGGGGACAGTGAATGCACTTAATGCTATTAAACACTTTTGTGAATTATTCATTCGAGATTTTCAAGTATATGTATTAAAATATATTTACATCAAATTTCTTAAAAAACATTTTGAAAAGGAATATATTATTTAAAAAAATTTTAAATTTCAAAATATTCCAGGCTTTTGAATTTTTAATTTTTCATATTATTATTTTATTACTATTATTGTCCAATGTGAACTTATGTGGAACAAAACTATGTATGATTTTGCAATTGCAATTAGATTCTAATGTGTTGTTAGAAATATTTTTATGCACACTAACTGAATTTTTACAAGAATGTTATGTTTTTCTGAACTAAAATTGACTTTTAGCTATGTAAAAAAACTCAAAACATAAAACGCATACCCCATTTTCTTTTAATGTTTGATCCAATTCTTTATTATCAATTTCTTCGAAAATTAAAACACCTGGAGACTTTCAAAGACATTTAAATTAATATCATTTTGAGTAAAGTCATTACGATATACTTTTTTATCCTCTCAACGCTTGAAAAATTTATTTTATTGAACCATATATTTTATAACACTAATTTGATTGCGTATAAACATACAATTTGGTAATGAAACGGTAATAAAATTGCACGTTTTCGTCCATTTTGGCTTATTTCAAAGTCTACTTTCCCCTTGACTATTCAAAAAAAAAAAAAAAAAAAAAAGAAAGCAAAAATTTACCCAGCAGAAAATAGAATCGCTTTTATTTAATGCTTTTTTATTATACAATTTCTTATAAGTAAATTGGAAACGGAAAGAAGTCTATATATAGAACAAAGAATATTTAATGAAAGTAATTCTCCCAACTGCTTCTGTTGAAAATAAGTTTCATTTGATATTTTTAGCCGAGTACAAAAGATCTCAATTAGATAAAAGATTTTCGGCCATGTGGTTGATCCCCCCACGTAAGCCATTAATGGTAGTTGAGGACGATAACTTTCCTTGAATCCGCTCGATAAAACGTTATTCTCGCAAAATAAGAAAACTTCCTTCTTCTTTACGATGAAATCTAAATCGTTAGCCATCCATCACGAAAGAGAAGTTCATATGTTTCTTATAATTACATCGCTCTGATAAATGACGACGATCATAATTCCTCTTTGAATGCCGGATAGATGCAGCTAAAAATAACTGCCTCATGATCACGCGATTTTGTTTTCCATTCAAAGAAATACATTTCCGTTGCATTCAGGTAATTCTTAAGCAATAATTTTTCATCTTTAAATGGGGTTGTGTCTTTCTGGTTCGTTAAGGACCGCGTTTCTTTGGAATAACAGCTTTGTTGTTGGATGAATAGAATATTTTAAGATATAACTAGACTGGAAGGAAAATAGGATATTTATAATAAAGTAATTCTTCACTAAGCTTTCCGTTTTAAATAGATAATTGCAGACGTAGAATAACACAAAACTTGGTATTGCTACTTTTTTTTGTGAATAATTACTTAATTACATGTCCCATTGATACTTCTTAAGATATTTTATTTGCATATACACCATAAAAGAAAGAAGGGACATTATGATTCATTACCATTTTCAGCTTATTTTTAAATTGATTAATTTATTATATTGCCAGGTAATGTCGTTAAGCACCAAAGTAACAAATTTTTATTTTCCAATCTTAACTCTTTCACTATTGACTCTACCCAACTGGTTGTCCAAATGTCCTCCTTGAGGACCAGTTTATACTCGATTGCATTATACACCGTGAAAGTAAAAAGAATGTTTATTGTTTATTACCATTTTAACCTTATTTTTTAACTGATTAACTTATTACATTTCCAGGAAATGTCGTTAAGCCCCAAAATAAGATTTTTATTTTCCAAGCTTTTAACTCTTTCACTATTAACTCTACTCAACTGGTTGTCCAAATGCCATCCTTGGGGGTCAGTTTCTACTCGATTGCATTATACACCGTAAAAGCAAGAAGAATGTTTATTGTTTATTACCATTTTAACCTTGATTTTAATTGATTAACTTATTACATTGCAAAGAAAAGGCATTATTCAATGTAACAGATTTTTATTTTCTATATGTTTACCCTTTCACTACTGATCCGACTGGACCGGTTATTTTTAGGGGCAGGTTTCTATTTTAAATGAGATGCAGTATGTAAAGCGAGAATGGCCTTGGCGATAACTGGTTTTACATCCTGCACCTCTCGTTTCAAAGAGATACTGGCCTGCCCTGATAGAATTTGCACTGCCGGGCTTATCCAGGTCAGTAATGCAAGGTTTGAAACCTTCATTTACCGATTTTTACTAATACTTGCTTGGTTATGTATCACTGTGCATCTAATTAATATCGGTTATACTATTAGCGACAAAAGTTTGGAAAAGAGATTAGAAACACGAAATGAGTACATTCATATTATTTCAGTAATGTACACGTACTTTAGAAAAATATTTAACAAGCTTTTGTTCAGCATTTTCCTCAGAAGTCCAAGAAAATTTAGAGGTATGTGTACATTATATAACTTCTGTCAATATACAAGGGTGGTTCAGATGTAAGTTAATCTGTACTATATGAAAGAAAACTGATACGATATGCTAAGAAGTACATACTTAATAACAATTTAAAAATCTTATATTACTTTATGACGCAGTTGCTCAACATTTAAGACATTTATTATATCAAGAGATAAGGTTTGTATGCCAGCATCATAGGAGGTCATCTATGAAGTCAATAAGAATGTTACGACATCGTTGATATCTGCATCGACATCAAAACGTAACCCACTCAAGTATCGCTTCAAATTCAAGAATGTGTTCAAGTTATTTGGCACAAGACCAGGCCTATACAGAAGATGATTCATTTGTTCTGAAGCAAAGAATAAAGTTACTGAGTCACACATACGAAATATAAAACGATACTGCCATGCAATAAAATAATACCATCATCTAGATAACTATGTATTTTGCTATGAATGACACGTCGAAGGATTTTCAGTATGGCACCTTAAGCAAAGACATCAAGTAAATCCTCCAGAATGACATCTTTGGTATCTCAGAAAATAATATAAATGATTTCGCATGTATATATAGTCCGTTTGAATTTATGACGAATTGGTGAGGTGGTGTTCTTTCATTTTTTCTGTTTCAATGACGGCATGACTAAAATTAAAAATTTAAGTTATTATCACCAGTAATATTGCAATCCGATATTTTGTCTTCCTCGACATTGCATTAATTCAGAATGGTCAAAGTAGCATCAAACCGCTTACCTGTAGGCTCCTCTACAAGCATTTTGGGCTCCCACAATGCACCCACTGTATAATAACCCAAACTTCCAGACACATTTCCATACAGAACAGTATGAGAAACTTCAGAAAGCACCAGCGAAAGACTAAAGTACGTAAAACGAATATAAGTACGAATTTTCGAATCAACCTGAAGATAGGCTTGCAGATGACTGGCTGCTTTATAATCCACCTTACACGTTATTTTTGCTTAAATTGAACAATTGAACCCATTTCCTAATCATATCTTCACTCATAATTGTATCGCCGTACATGGTGCAGTTATCCAAAGTAGGCTCTTGCGCGACTAAAATTCGCAAGCAACAGGTAGCGCCGTACAATTCCCATATTTCTCTACAAGTTTCAAATGGTCACATATTTCTTGCATTCAATAGGTGACCTATAGAACAAATTTCACAGTCAGTGAAACCTTCTATAGTCTTATACATCTTCTGCTTATGATTATACTTATCATAATTTCAAAGACCTGACGTAGGGGTAGCGTGTCTCCTTGTGATCTGGACTTCCAGGATTCGAGTCCCGATTCGGGCATGGTTGTTATTCTGTGTTCTCTCTGTCAGTAGTGTGAATGTGTTTCCCTGTAAAAAGGGGTTGTGCAAGTGAACGTGAAGCATGAAGTAGCTAAATCGTACTCTTGGCCCTAGTTGGAGCTACTGAAAAAGCAAGACTAATTTAGGATTAAATCGCAGACAGGCTTCTGTCAGGGGGCTTATAAAGTGCCATAACAACAATAGTTTAACTGTATGAAGTTTCTGTCCCAAGTTTAGTTTAGTTATATTAACGTCTCGTTTTTAAAGCAACATTAAGCTATTTTGGCACAGACCTTGTATTTTTAACCTTTCCAAACGCATACTAAACCAGCTGGAGGACGTTTCAGACGGATTTGAAGTGCCCCAGACCCGCTTGCACGACGACTCTTCCGTGAAATCGGGTCTCAAATCTGAAGTCCTCCGGTTCAGAAGCCAAGACCTTACCACCAAGTCACCGTCGCTCTTCTGTTCCAAGATCTTTCCTTAATTATAGAGGCCACAGTGACCTGGTGGTAAGATGTGGGCTTCGGAGCCGGGGGCTACAGATTCGAGGCACGATTCTACCAAAGTACCTATGTACGCGGGTCTGGTACGCGTTAAAAGTCCTCCCACTGGTGTGGTGTGGAGAGGGTTGATACCAGCTCAGGTGTCGTCCTCGTCATCTGACAGTTGTTCAAAACTACGAGGTCCGTGCCACGATAGCTCTAGTATTGCTTTACAACGGGGCGTTAATATAACTTAACTAAAGTTCCTTAGATATAGGAAGGGCGATACTGTACAGAGAAATCAGAGCCATCTATTGGGAGCAGGAATTATTATATTGTAGGTCTTACTTTCCAAATAACTTGCATACTGAAATCACTTATCACTTCTTCGAGATCTTATACCGTTAATAACTTACCCAACCAGCATTCTATTTGTGCATCAGACCTAATTAGCGCCACTTAAGGTCATAATTTCTCCGTAGGCCTAAGTGAAATCGGAGCAGACCCATAAGTATATGCACATTACCCAAATGCAGTCCATGTTCTTCATGCCGTTAATGGCTTCTACGACATTTTGTGATGCTAATCACTTGTCAAACAGGATCCTATGTGAATCGAACCTAATTCTTCACCACCTCTTCGCTATATGGAACATAATGAGAGGGACCATATAACGAGAGATAAGGGTATAATGACATTCCTGATAGTCCATCGCTTAGAATTTACTGTGCCAGAGAATATTGATTCACATCTCAGATAGGAGCAACTATGAAACGTTTTTGAGAAAAGACGGTTCTTTGTTATGTCTGATGTAGACGACGTGAATTAGCCATTTTTTGCCTTTTTAAAGGATCTGACTGATGAATTTGAAATAAATTCTTAATTTCCTAAATATATTTTCTGAATCTTTTTCTGTAATTTATTAGTATTATTGTGTAGCAAATGGGTATGACTAGAGCGTTAGATTTCGGGAGTGTGTTTAGGAGGGAGATTTTAGAACCACTATATTAAAATTATTCTAAATACTTGAATTTCCCAACTGTAGCAAATGGGTATGACCAGAGCGTTAGATTTCGGGAGTGTGTTTAGGAGGGAGGCTTTAGAA
>JAPMOQ010003175.1:1214017-1231988 GCA_026543055.1 Argiope trifasciata
CCAGAGCGTTAGATTTCGGGAGTGTGTTTAGGAGGGAGGCTTTAGAACCACTATATTAAAATTATTCTAAATATTTGAATTTCACAACTGTACACAACTAAACTTCAATAAAATCTTCTAACGTTACACTGCTTAGATAATTGTAATTAAAATATGAATTCTGCAATTTAGAATGACAATATTCTACATAAAGCATTTCGTTGTGAAAATTATCACAGTTTTCACAGCAACAACTCTGCCATTAAGAGTTATTTCAATTATTCCATTTGATATTAGCTATCTGATAATTCTATGGACCCGCGATGATCTGGTGGTAAGGTCTTGGCTTCTTAGTCGGCGGGTTTCAAGTTTGTGAGTCGATTCGGCGGAAGAACCGCCTTACAAACAAGTCTGGTGCGACATATTTTGTCCTCGTCATCTTGCAGTGTTTCAAAATTAGGAGGTCCGTAACAAAATTGCCCTAGTGTTGCTCTAAAAATAAACTGATAATTTCAAATAATTTTTCAGGCATATTTCGTTTAATTCTTCTTAACTGCATTTGTAAATTGCTAAGTTTAGTATGTAGAGAGATAAAGAGAATTTTCAACATATTTCACTTTTTTCAAATTTTTTCCACGTGATGAAAGTTATAAATGCTCCTTAAAAGATGAGACATGCTTATGACGTTCTTGATCATTATAAAAAACTTTTTAGAACAGGTTTATCAAGTTTGTTTTTCCCAATTTCATTAAAAGATGACTAACCTCTTGGTCAACCAACTCAATTTGATGATGACCAAATGATTATTACAACGGATTCATATTGTCCTATGCATAAGATTAGAAAAAGTCTCGACGTTTATGATTCAATGCTCAATAGTCATTGGTAAAATCTATTATTTTTTAAAAGCTCGATTCTTGATTTTTATATTAATTGAAAGGAATTCAATGTTTATTACGTATTGTTACAAACCTGTAATTTTGCTTACCCGCTTCAATAATGCCATCATAAGGAAGATTAATTTTCAGTCATCTCTATTGAATGCTGCCTCATTGATCCCTAGAGCTTGGCGACGAATTCGGTAACAAAAATGGATAATACTAGAAATTTCGTGTATTTTCTCGATCCTTCCATTAGGAATCTGGATATGTCCAGATACACCCCTATTTTTCGAGAAGCATCTAGCCCCCTCGTGAGAGCTGTAATTTACAGGCATCTGTATTAAACGGTGCGCGGGTGTCATATCGGAAGTCCCAGAGCTTGACAACAAACTTGGTGATCATTTGGAGGCTTGGCGCTGAATTTGGTTACTTTGGTGACAAAATGGATAATATCCGAAATATTGAGAATTTTCCCGATCCTTCCATTAGGAGCCGAGATACATCCAGAATGCTCCTGATTGGTCCAGAATGTTTTAGCCCCCGTCTCCCGCTACTATATAAGGCCGGCAATCTGAAGCTGCAACAGTGAGATGGTGATGAATCGAGTAAACCTGAATTGAGAGGTCTAGAACTAAAAAGTCCGGAAAGGCCGCAAGAATACGATATATTGGGGAAGGGTTGGATCGCTGTGTGCATTCATCGTATCTTCTGTCGAAGCTTGTGTCGTGTGTCGTAGCCCGTTGTGTCGTCTTCTGGAACGGAGCAGTCTTGAACTGAGAAGTATTCTCGTTTTGTGAAGTAGTGAGTCAGCAGCGAAAGCAAGAAGATACAGAGGAGTAGTTTCAGCTGTTTGGAGAGACCTACGTGATAGTAGACAAAATCCCTTGAAAATTCTCTTTCCTGCTGAATCCTATCTGACCGCTTTACGTGCTGTGGACGTTGTCACTACGGAAATTTTACGTGGGGGCTACTGTCTGCTGTACGCTGTAATGTGTGTTCTTCTTGATTGTATATAGTTGGCGTCTTTGTAAATATTTTTCGTTTTGTGCTGTCCTGTCTTCGTCTTTGTAAATATTTGTTGTCTTTGTGGCGGATTGTAAATAAACGTCGTCTATGTCATGTTTTCTTCTAAAAGACTGATCATTGCTGATTATAGGCTGGTTGCACACACAGCGCTTTTTTCTGATCGTTTATTTCTCCGAAGCTGACATAACAACAGTAGTGTATTGAATTATACGAGAGCTTACACACTAGGCGGATAAATAGCTAGTGTATAAGCTCTCGTATAATTCTATAACTACTGTTTCTATGTCGGCATCGGTGAAATAAGGATCAGAAAAAGGCACTGTGTGTGCAACCAGCCTAATATCTGTGGCTTTCAGCAAAAATTTTAATAAAAAGTTTCATTTTCGAAACAACTAAGGATTAAAAATAGATTGTTTGCCATAAGATAAGTTTAAAAGATCTTGCAGCTACAACGATAAACCAGCAGAAACTAGAAAGACAAACTAATTTTTTTTTCAAATATCAAACAATTATTTTGGTATGGTTATATATACACTGGGAATTTTATTTTCTCTCATACTAAAGAGAAATTTGTTCAAATAATTCATCATTCATATACATATATCGTCCATGAATTATATTTATCAATTTCGCCAAAACGATCATATAAATTTCATATGATGTGTAAAAACTATTGGAACGTTAAAAAATTATTTAACATCCGCTATGAATCTTCGATTTTTGACCAAATTATTCTTTATATATATATATATATATATATATTCATAAAATTCCCTTGATTGATTAAAGTCACTGTGATAATGATGAAAATTGAGCATTCAGTTTTTTATTGATAAATTCAGATATTTAATGAATACGGGACAATAAAATTGGGAAAATAAATAGCATGCTATCGGAAAAAACCGGATATATCACTGATAAATGTTCATTCGTTATTTCAAAATTGATGTTTTATTCAATAGGAGAAAAACACAATTATTTTTGCATCAATAGAATAAAAAAAGCAGAGCGTAATCGGAAAACCCGGAAAATATATCATAGATAAAGCCTCATTCATTATTTCAAATTTGATGATTTATTTAGTAGGAGGAAAAAAAACAATTATTTTTTCACCAGCTTAATAATGCTTTTTTATTATTCGATCAGCAGAAAAATTAGCTAAACTAGCAGATAAATATTTTAAATGGCATTGTATAGAATTTAGGTAAAGAATTCTCGAAAAACTCAATAATTCAAATTCCATTGACAACTAAGTATAAGAAACTTCATTTAAATTTCAAAATCTTGATAATAAAGAGAATTTGAAATCACTTATTAACCAGTTAATTGTTCTGGACGAGTATACTCGTCATGGGAAAAGGACGTTTTGCTCAGTTCCGAGTTTATTCGTCAGGAGTAATAAGCAGCGACAATTTGCAATTTGAATTACAACTGTAGAAAAATTCAAATATATTCGTAAATTTCAAGTCGAAATCAAAAGAACAAATAAAAATTATTACGCGTTGTACAATACTTTGATCAATACCATTCTCTAACAGCAAATTAAAATAATAAACCAATATTTTATGCTTATTTTCGTTCTTATACAAAAACTGTATGTTAGTTTAAATAAATAGAATAATAAATATGAATGCTGAAATCTATATAAATAAAAATGAATGTTTGTCTGTATGTCTCTTATGCATTGCCGTACCACTCAACTGATTCCGATAAAACTTCGACAACATATTGTTTGCACTTACACGAAGGTTATAGGCATAATACAATCATCTAAAGTATAAAAAATATTTTCAGATCTATTTACCTCATCTATTAACCATGGGTCAACCACCAAATAACTCGCCAAGCAGACACAACGGATTCAGTTAAGATGCTAAATTTGAACAAACGTTAATATTTCAGAGCTATTGTACGTAAATGAAGTGTCTTTCTCTGAGGTTATATTAGGTTGGTGCGTATGAAATGTCGTATTCTCTTTACATGCGGACGTTTGTCTCCCTGTTTTCGTTATACTTTTGTCTTTGGCATAACCTCATTCATAGTCGTATTTTCCATTGCCAGAGACTCATTTCAGCAAAATAGGTTTTCTCGAAGGTCTTCCCTTTTGTTATTTCTTTTGAGTTTATTGCCGATATGAATTCTGCCGGCATTCGCGTCATTTTCTTATATGAGTACAAACTTGGTAATAGTGCTGCAAAAGCTGCATGCAACATAAACCAAGCGTTTGGGGAGAATACGGTTAACGATCGGAAAGTGCAGCGTTGGTTCGAAAAATTTCGGACTGGCGATTTTTCACTGCAAAATGAGCCGCGCGGAAGACCCAAAACGTCTGTGAAGAATGATGACCTGAAGGCTTTAGTGGAAGCGGATCCAGCTGTATCCACGAGGGAACTTGCTATCAGGATGAAAGTTGACCATACAACGATATTGAGACACCTTTCTGAGATTGGCAAGGTTAAGAAGATGGACAAGTGGGTACCGCACGCACTGACAGAGCGAAATAAGCTGGAACGAACTGGAATATGAAGTTTTGCAGCATCCACCATATTCACCGGATCTCTCGCCGACCGATTTTCATTTTTTCAAGCATTTAGAGCTGTTTTTAAGGGGCAAACACTATGAAAATGAAGACAGTCTAAAAAACTCGATATCAGAGTTTATTAATTCTAAAGACCAAAATTTTTTTAAGACAGGCATCTACGCTTTAAAATCTCGTTGGGAGAAGTGTATTGAAGCGAATGGAGCATACTTTGATTGAATAAACAGCTTTTGAAGAAAGATATGTAGTTTTATACAATCACTTAAGAATCCGACATTTCATACGCACCAACCTAATAGTTTTATTAGAGGGAGTGCGAGAAAGATTTAAAGTAACCAATCTTATAAGTTTAAAATTTTAACTAGTTATTTAGTAAAATTTTATCATTTGGTGCAGTAACTTTCAAAATTATTTGATTACAAATGATTTTGCACCATCTTATTTTTCGAAAAATTATCTTTTCAAATGTATTAAAGATTTCATGATATAAAAATATTTTCTATGTTTAATCAATTTTAAAGGAAAATATTTTAATCACATTATTTTTAGCATTAAACTTGAGAATTCTGAACGAATATTCAACGAATCAGGAGATGCAATGAATAGTTTCTTTCATTATCATTCTGAAAGAACACCAAATTTAACAATTCTAAAAGAATACACAAATCTAATGTTTAAAAAGGAATATTTGTTCGTAGAATAGAATAATAAAAAATCGAATACATGCTATTTATACTTCTCCTTCATAACTCCTCCAATTTAATGAATGTATTCATTGCCGACAAGAAAATAAGTATCATTCTTAAGTAAACAAGATAAATTCAAACGATATTTCCTAAATTATTTCTTCTGCGACAGCAACACTCCAGGCACCGGCTAATAAAAAATAAAAGCCATTTCATTGCAATATAATTTCATACTATACATTCTCTGTGTTTAATGAGTATACGCTTAATTTTTGCGACACAATTTAGTCCAGCATCTTCCAAAGAAATCGAAACTGTTAAATGGTTAATCATATCCAAATTTCTACGTTAAAAAAAACCTGAACTTTCAAAAATGCATGAAGTTGATATTAAATGGTTATGTAAAAATTCCAAGTTCACGATATATACTGTTACTATATTATCTAGATATTGCCAGTTTTCAGGAAGGAAAAGATACTTCATAGCTTCTCTGTTGAATATTTAAATTATATTTTTGCAATGCATTAAAGCGGAAAAATACAGATAAAAGTTTTAGCAAAGAGAAAACCAAGTTTACATCTAAAAATCCATATCATAACTTGAAAGATATTTCAAAAAGCCTTACTTATAAGATTTTTTGAATGGTAGCATTTGAAATGTCGGAGGTCGCCTTTTATGAACCATGAAGTAATATACTGATATGTATTTTCTGAGAAAAAATTTATATGCTACAGATTTGATTAGACAAATAGCACATACAAATTGTTTCTCGAATACATCAACTAATGGACGAAAAATTGTGTTTCAGAGGAGCTTCAAATTTAAACTAATTAATTTATATGCTACAGATTTGATTAGACAAATAGCACATACAAATTGTTGCCCGAATACGTGCAGCCAATGGAGGAAAAAAATATGTTCAGAGGAGCTTCAAATTGAAACTAATTAATTTGTATGCTACAGATTTGATTAGACAAATAGCACATACAAATTGTTGCCCGAATACATGCAATCAATAGAGGAAAAAATTGTGTGTCAGAGGAGCTTCAAATTTAAACATTTTCCTTGTATCAATTGTGATTTTAATAGCAATATATTAATTAGACTTTTAGATACTGGATAAATTCAATGATTTTTAAAAAAGAAATTCAAGCCCAGACAAATCCCGTTCAACACGTATCCCATAATACGAAATCGGTTCCTAAGGACATATACGATCGGAAAATTTGATATCAGTTCAAGTATGTATTATTTGCCATTAAAAAAACTCGACACTGAAAACATTAAAACCTTGAAAAGTAAATGAAAGCAACACCATTGTAACTAAAAATAGGTGAATCCGAACCAGTGAATTAACAAAGATCAAATTTTTATTTGAAAATACTAATAGGTAATGCAGCTTGTAGCACTATATGAATGCTAGTCGAATTTTACACGATGCGCTATAGAAACTTATACCACACAAGTGTCTGCTATGAAATATTATATTATTTGAGCCCTTATTTTTTTAAAGATAAATTATAAAACTAAATAAAATCAGAGGAAATGGTCTTATTATCACTTCCTCGGATTTTTTTATAAAGTTATTATCCCGCTTCCCGTAAGAATAAAATTATGAGCTTTAAGCAAGGCTTTAAACACCAGAGTACTCAGATTTTCATATTCAGAGTCACATACATGACAGTTGTGTGCTTTAGAGTACAGTATAGAAAATCAGTACTTCAGTAGTAATTGACGAACAATAGTTAAAAATTAGCTATCTTTGGGGTGAATCTAGAGATCATTGGTAATTTTTTGGATGGGTAGGGAAATTATTCATTATCGTGCGGTTAGTACACAAGTATCGAAAATCGAATCTGCATTTTGAATGGTTTTTTTTTTCAATTGATTGAACTACAGTTTGACACAGAACTATAATTTTAGTATAAAAAAAAACACCAAATTTAATTCGATGAAATCGAGTCTCGAACCTGAAACCCTTCGGTTCCATAGCCGTGACTTTACTGCCAAGCCACCGCTGCCTTTTGAACCAAGTACAACTAGGGGGAAACTGTCTGTTTCTCAGTTTTTATTTATTTATTTATTTATTTAGAAATATAAAACTCAATAGCTCAGAAACACAATGACTTAAATATATTAAATTTGGTGTGGGATTTTCTGATTACAAGTGTAGTTTTTTTTTTTTTTTTGGTCAAATCTTTGCTTCAAAATTTAAATCGATGGAGAAAAACTTGTCTAAAACACAAATCCGTCCTTTACGACAAACCTCATGCCAGGGAGTAATTGATAAAAAAAACTATGTAAGGATCACTCAATAGATTCAGTAAAAATGCTTAACTCAAGCCAAAATATAATATTTCGTAACTATTGTACACCACTGCTATACAAGGTGCTGTCTGACATAGCAATATCATAAGACAGCTTGTGAGAAAATTTTGAGTCGAATATTCAGCTGATTTTTCAGCTGAATATTCAATCCAACATTCAGCTGGTACCAATTTAATGCTGAACCGCACCAGTTAATATAACTTTTGTTATTCGAAACAGAAACACATTGTTCTTAAGATCTCGAAGCTTACAAAACTCTGCAATAAAACTGTTTTCAAAATTTGGAGCTCTTTCAATTATTATTCAATAAAAAGTACTCAGCAAAAACAAATAATATGACTTTTAAATGAAAATGTTACTGAACAATTACGGTTGAACTAGAATCGTTTATTTTCTTTAAGAACTTCTTTAGAAAAATTGAAAACAGAACTGCACCTTTTAATTTCATTATCATATTCCAGAACTAAAGAATAGAAATAAATAATTCAGCAATCGAAGATCAGCAGTGTGACTATCCCTCAAAAAGATATATGATATATTCAAGAAAAAGAATTTAAAAGATTTCCGAAAAAGTCACCTTATTTAAAAGTTCTTCCAAAGTTCGTCGACTTATCCCTTCCCTTCGATAAAAATGCGTAACAAAAGGAGATCCTCACAAACGGAGATCTTTCATCTTTGGAAACAATTTTCTTCGGAAGTAATTCATTTTGGGGAAATTTGGATCTTCGGAAACAATGGAGATGAAAAGCGCAATGAAAGCATTGAAAAAAATTCCGTGGTGCAATCAGATGGCTCAATCAATTGCTCAATTTACTGAAAGTATTATAAAAGTATCCGAAAACTTTACTTCGAATTTATTTCGAAATAAAGTTTTCGAAATAAATTCGAAAACTTTTTTTCGAATTTATTTCGGACACTTGAGAAATAATTATTAGTCAAAATCAAATTTATTCTAAGCACTAAGACTCTGTATTCAGAAAAGCACAACTTATAATGAAACAGTAGAAACAATCAGTAGATCATAATATATTTTACAAAGAATAAGAAGAAATGGACTTTCTGTTCAGCTAATTTAGATACAAGTCATCTGTCCCTAGCATTTCCAACGCTGCCTCGAATAAAAGAAGAGTACTAGGATCAACTACAAAGTAGTCATTATGGAAAATTTATTCTAAGCACTAAGACTTTGTATTCAAAAAAGCACTACATATAATGAAAGGGTAAAAACAATCAGTAGATCATAATATATTTTACAAAGAATGAGAAGAAATGGACTTTCAGTTCAGCTAATTTAGGTACAAGTCATCTGTCCCTAGTATTTCCCACGCTGTCTCGAATAAAAGAAGAGTACTAGAATCGACTACAAAGTAGTCATTATGGAACCCTGCACAACTTCTTCCATCGAAGGTATGTCCCGTCATCGGCGATGATAGAACCGCCATTTTTTAGCTTCAGGGAAATCGAGAACATGTTTATTTTTGTGACGTCTTCTCTTCCTCATATTTGGATGTTTTTCCTCCCTCAGAAACAGAAGAATAAAAATAATATAATGAAGTCATAAATAATTCATAATTTTAATGGAGGATTATTAATGCATTTGATAATGAAATTATAAAATGATTTCGTCAATAAAAACGATGATTAATTCAGCATAGAACTAAAACAGAAATAACTTTTATATACAAAGGAAAAGAAATAAAAAAGGACTTTGTGTGAAACTCATTATGATTTGGAAAGAATTTGATTGAAATTCATCATAATTGGATTTGAAAGGTTGGAATAATTATTTATTTTTAATTATTCTAATTTTAATCAATTTTACTTTTGAGCATCCAATTTCGGATGATTTTATGCTTACTTGTTTTGGGTGTTTGTAGTCTTAGTTCAGTATTTGAATTATTCTTTAGTTTTTAAAGAAACATCTCATTAAAAGATTTTGGTATTTTAATAAAATCATTCTTAACAATTAACTAAATTATCTTTAAGTTAATTTAATAAGTTGTCAGTATCCTGTATTTGCATCAATTTATGGCATATCTACATTTTTAAACTACAAAAAATGTTCTTTAGCAGTATAATTCAATATAAATACAGAAATACAGATGCTTGGGATAGAAAAACAGTTCAATTATACAACAGATTCTCTTTTGAATCAAAGCAAAAAAACATTCAGAAAATCTGAAGCGTTACTTTGTTAGAGAGTACTTCACATATGAAAACGAGAAGCTTCCAATACGATGGTTGGTTTGCAATTCTCTATAGGGCATTGTATGGAATACAGTAGAGAGTGGAAAGCATTTATATACTGAGACCACATTTTATTTTTATAAAAATATTAGGTTGTTCGGAAAGTAATTTCGTTTTTTCCTGACAAAGGATTTAATTGCATTTTTCGCACCCAATTTCATACTTAAACCGCAAAATCATTTTATGTTTTAAGAGCTGATATAGCAAGGCTTGAGTGTGAAAAAGTGCAGCTGATTCTTCGCAGTAGTTTTTGGATGGTGCCCTTTTAAATATGGAGAGCAATAAACAGCATTTTCGTCATTTTTTTCTTTTTTGCTATATAAAAGGTAAAAATGCTGTCAAGCCAGAAATAAATTAACCAATATGTGTGGAGAAGATGTGTTAACAGTACATCAGTACCAGAACTGATTTGCAAAATTTTTCCTTCAAATGAGGAGGCCAAAAACCACCTGGATCAGTTTTTTTTACAGCAAAGACCAAAACTTTTATGAGCGTGTAATCATGTTACTACCAAAAATATGGCAAAAGGTATTAGACCAGAATGGCAATTTTATAATTTAATAAATAATTTATTCATTAAACGAAAATTTCTTTTCATTTTGACAAAAAAATACGAAATGACTTTCCGAACAACCCAATATCTAAGAAGATAAGGAATAAATGACTGACAATTTGGGATCAAAATGACTCCGTGCGTGTGTTAATGTTCAAAAAATAGGTGCGTGTGCTGAAAGATTAAGAATGCAGATTCTCATGAATTTGCTGCACGAATGCATATGCAAAATATCTGAAAAATTTTAAATTTTTTGAATTTTTTAAAAAATTGGATCAGAATTATATTAAACTTTACCAGCGAGTGACTGATCTCCGCTCGGAGAAAACAGGTATCGAAGCTAACTCGAAGATTTAAATTTTCAATTGTGATTTATCAAAACAATACATGCCATAAGAAAATTTGTGAAACCATTGGTGAAAAGATAACCGTTTAAAGTGCACTATTGTAAACTATTCTAAACAAAGTTAGAGTTTGGAAAGGGGACTATTCTATACAAAGGTAAAGTAAAGGTAAAGATTGAAGTGTTTTGAAGTTCAATATTTTTGTCAAATTTATTTAGAAAAACCAAACATATATACATACATAAGAAACATATTATAAACCTATAACAGCATAAACATAAAACTTTATTAGTTCGCCATATTGGCTATAGATGGCAGCACGTTACCGCTTGAAAATTTAAGTAGCCATTATGGCGAACTAATAAAGTTTGAAAATATCCTATCTGTAACTCCGAACTGCTCGACCGTAGCGCTTCAAAACCGACGCCAATCGATTCCTCGTGGCCAAAAACCCCAGACCCCCAAGTTTACCGGAGTTTATTAATTCTGGGGCGATTTTCGACTTGGCAACCATTCCTCGTATTATAGTATTAGATTTTTATATTATTTCTCTAATGTTATTTATATTATATATATTATTTATATTATTCTCTAATATTATAATAATGGAAATAATATATCTCTAATATTATTTCTATTATTATATTTCAATATTATTTAGTATTCCATATATATTTCTTAAAATGAATAAATCTTGAAACTAAACAGCAAAAACATAATCTGCTTTAAATTCCTGAAAGGCAAGATGATATGAATCATAATGACTATATATGATAGATTATTAATAATATTTGATATCAGTAGGAACGGAAAATAAGAAAGTGTATAAAAAGATGAAACAAATATTTTAATAAGATTTTTAATAGATTTAATAAATAATAATTTAAAAAATTGTATTTGTGCGTGTGAGAGTAATGTGTTCATAAATATTTTCATTAGTTTAAATGATAATAAATTTTTATCCTAAAGTATATAACAAAAATTTAGAACGTAAAAAGATCCTATTTATCACTTTACAAAGAAATACTCCAATATTTCTAAAACAGATGAGCTTATTATTATGAAAAATATAAACTTTATAAGTTATATGAAAGACAAAAAAAAAAAAATAAGTTATAAAAAACGGCGGGTTGACAACAATATTTGATATGCTCGCCATGAAACCCATTATATTCCATATTACTTTCCAATATCTGCTTTATAATTTTCAACATTTGTTGTCATGTCTAGTAGATTATATGCATCTAATTTTCATAATGCCCTAACTAGACTTCCGCAAATGCAAACTTTCCATTAATAAAACTCACAACAGAAATTAAAGGCAAAAATTTTCTGAAAGCAAACTAGATTCAGACTGATTGAAAAACGAGTCCTTTTTTTTTTTTTTTTTTTTTTTTTGTCCTGCGGTGAAAAACGGAGACAATCAATACCCGGAAGATGAACCGCTGGGGGAAACACAGTGCGAGTAGTTGAATACTAAACGATTTGCAATCTGAACTGTCTCAATAGATGGCCGTTGTTCTTACTGGAGAAATGAAAGAACTTCAACAAAATGAATTCTCCGTTGTTATAGTTTCCATGTATCTATAATAAAAGTTTATCTTTACTGAAAGTATATATATAGAATAAGCAGAATTTATTGTTTCAAGCTCTTAGGAACAAATGTCTAAAGCAATAAAACTTCGTAACCATTTCCGGCTCTTTTTTGTTCTTAAAACTTTATTTATTTTAAACTTTAAAAACATTTAATATTTTTTGTTTATTACAGATCATATATTTTCAAAGCAGATATAAAGCATTTCAAATTTTGTTAGACTTTGCAACAAATTCAATAGAAATCCTTTATCAATGACAGCATATTAAAAAATGATTTTGGTACAGATATTTTTAAACATAAACAAAAATAAGCAATATAAAAGATATTAATTCAATTCCCTTTAGGTCAACAAAGAACAATTTTATTTTAGCTGTTTTTTATTAAATAATTATCATAAAAATTATTAAGTATCAAACAATAAGTATAAAAAAATTACTGATTTTCGCAAGAACTGAACTCGCATTTTTTACCTTCACTTGAAAAAATTGAAATCCTTGCATTTTACCGATTGAGCTACTGCCTAAAACTCTATTTAACAAACTAAAAATTAATTAAATTTAATTAATTAATTAATTACTATTTGAAAAGAAAAACTGAATTAACATCAAGCGCCATCTACTACAAGTTTTTAAAAATATATTTGAATTTTAGTAGATGAATAAAAAGTATTTTATTAACGATCGAAAATTTTGAACAAATAGTAGTAATAGCAGGAATAGAACTAATAGTAAGAATTGAATAAACTCTTAGAATCAAACATCTGAAATAATAAGAAAATTTAGCCGATTCCAGTTCTTTTTTTAATTAAAAATTTGAATATTTTAAACTTCAAAAAATATTTAATATTTTCCATTTACTACAGATCAAATATTTTCTAAGCAGATATACAAGACATTTTAAATTGTGTTTAACTTTGCAACAAATTCTTTAGCGATCCATCATCATTGACAGCATATAAAAAATATACTTTCATGCAGATATTTTTAACCCTAAACAAAAAATAAGCTTTTAGAATCATAACGTCTGAAGCAATAAATCTTCTTAGCTTAGCTTATAGTGTTTTTTCTTTTAAAAATTTATAAATTTTAAACTTTAAAAATATGTTTAATATTTTCCATTTATTAGAAATCAAATATTTCCAAATCAGATATATAGTACATTTAAAATTGTGTTTAACTTTGCAACGAATCCAATAGCAATCGATCATCAATGACAGTGTATTAAAAAAATTATTTTACTGCAGATATTTTTAACCATAAACAAAAATAAGCACCTTGAAACTAGTTTTCAGTAACCTTCTTTAGTATGAGACTTTTATATCACGAACGAAGACAATAATTATAGTTTCTGACAGCTGAACTTAGCGTGACGATATTTCTTACTTGGCACAGTATTCAAATACTTTTATAGTTTATATAGGCCAAGGAATCTTGCATAATGTGTCTCGATAATACTTAAGGACGGCTTAAGCTTACAGCTTAATACCTTATTTACCTACTTGAAATCTATTCTTACTGTTTACAGTAAAAGATTAAGATATATCATCTACTTGATAAATTTTATTTTTCAAAAAGTTTGTACATATTTTGGCATTTTAACTGATTTTTTTATTTCCAAGCATATGTGCGTATGTGAAAAACAAAATTATTCTTATGGAATAGTAATTCTTTTTTTCGATAGAAAAAATATCAAGAGATGAAAAAGTTAAAAAGTTTATGAAATCGTCTATTTCTTTCTGGCTCAGACATCCACTTCATTTGTAAAAGATACATTAGTTATCTACTGTCATAGAGGATTCTTGAATGTATCTGAGATACAAAATAATTTGTTTTACATTTTTAATATTGAAATTATGATTAATATTTTAAGTATCTAAGCTTTTTTTTCTGATTGTTTTCAGCGAAATGCGATATTAAGTCGAATTTATAATACTATTTTCATGAAATAATAATGCAATGGAGTATAAAGAACTATATACATATATATAGAGAGAGAGACAGAGAGAAATATATATAGATATTTGCTTATGAGAAGCGTAATAATTATGAAACGTATCCCATCTATTCATTTATCCCAATACTTATATTTCATTAATATAATTTTTCATGATTTTTAAAAAATCCCGTTTAAAAGATAATAATTTCTTTATTGTACAACTCACTTTGGTCACAAAGATACCAGCATCTATGTCTTAATCCATTTCAATACCATGCAAAAAATGTACATCATTCTACATGCGTATCTTCCGTTCCTTTATTATTAAAAAGAATTAAAACATTAACACAGAAACTGTGACATTTCTTAGAAGGAAAGAAGAAATGAGAACACAATAAGTAATTTCAGAAGAAGATTTAGATAGTTGCATGTATGTTGCCATCAAAAACAAGTAATGCTGCAAATATATTTCTCTTTGCATGACGTTAAGTAAGCTCTCACATATTTTGCCCATGCGACCAAGGGAAATCTCATAGAGTGATTATCATGTACACTAACAAGCGGTTATCATGCACACACACTACGCGCGTGTGTGTGTGTGTGTGTGTGTGTGTGTGTGTGTGTGTGTGTGTGTGTGTGTGTGTGTGTGTGTGTGTGTGTGTGTGTGTGTGGGTGTGTGTGTGTGTGTGTGTGTGTGTGTGTGTGTGTGTGTGTGTGTGTGTGTGTAGGGAGAGTGTGAACTAAGTGAACCAATAGTATTAATTGAATAAACTCTTAAAAATTCCTTTCGTATAACGATTTGATTATTTTCCCAATTGTTATTTTTTCCTTTTGTTCGGTATATAAGGGACTGCTACTGTGTTTTGCATTCAGTTCCATAATGTAAATTTGTCCCGTTTTTTTGACATTTTTTATCTTTTGTATCTGCGAGAGGCAGCAGCAAATATTTAGAAGAAGAAAAACATTCTATTGAATATTTGCCAGTAATAAACATCGATATTAACATCAATGAGAACATATTTAGCCAGTAAGCATTCATAAAACGAAAAATATGACAAACCAAACAACTGCGATAGAACAAGGAAATTTAATAAGGAATGCAAGCAATTGAAATATTTGGCTAATTCAAACTTTAATTATCAGAATTCATATATATTAAATCTATATGAAAGCATATTTTTCATTCCACACTTCGTTACAAATGTGAACAGAATATTTTCTCTAATCTTAATTCAATGATGGGAGAGAAGAAACGTGTATTCAGTAAAATGAATCAGTATTCATTAGAATAGAATTCTATAGAATATAATTCGGTAGAATTTCTGAGGAATTCAGTTGAGAGAATTTTGATTTGCTTATTCTTTTAAATGATTTGTACTCTTATAATTTATGCTATGACTCTTATAATTTTAAAATGATTTATACCGAATTTTATAATTATGTGAAAGAAGAATATCATATAAGAAAGAAAGAAAAACAATCTTTAAAATATTATCGGACCGAAAGGAATAAGCTTTGCATTTTTTAAAGTTATTCTACATATTGGTTTTATTATGTAGTAAAACATTTATTTTTTATCAGCTTAAAATAAATGATTAACTTCCCACTTTTTCTTTGTTTTATTTATTTAGCAATTAATTCGTATCAATACAATCAATTGTGGCAATCTAATCTGCGAGTTTTTAAATTTAAATTATAACCATATATGTCCGGTACTACTGTTTTCAATAGCAGTGGTTTCTTTTTTTTTTAATTCAATAAAAAACTCCTCGGGTTATTCTGAATTTTATCAAACATTTTAGAAGATTCAATATCTGGATACAAATTTTAAGACTCAATACTTATAAATTACACTTTTGAAATCTTGAAATAAAAACAATTTAATAAAACATTTAGTTCTGAAAAGGCTAGAAAATCACGCTTATCTATTCGCTTACATTTATGTTGGAATTAATCAATGGTCTGAGTTGATTATCAGTATTTTCTTTAATTTTAATCCGATGAAATTTGCTATGATTAATTTTCCACTTCATAAAACATTTTAGAAAATTTGATACCTGGTTACAAATTTAAAAACTCAATACCAATTAAATAAAACATACAAATCAACTTTTAAAATCTTGAAATAAAAACGGTTTAATAAAATATTTAGCTCTGAAAAGGCTAGAAAGTCGAGCTTATCTATTCGCTTACATTTTTATGTTGGAATAAATCAATTGTCTGTGTTGATTATCAGTATTTTCTTTTATTTTAATCCAATGAAATATGCTATGATTAATTTTCCACTTCATAAAACATTTTAGAAAATCCTATACCTGGTAACAAATTTTAAAACTCAATTCCTATTGAAGGAAAAGCGCATATGAACTTTTAAAATCTTGAAATAAAAACGGTTTAATAAAACATTTAGCTCTGAAAAGGCTAGAAAGTCGATATTATATATTCGCTTTCATTTATGCAGGAATGAATTAATATTCTGTGATAGGTACTACTGATTAGATTATCAGTGCTATTCTTTTATTTATAGCCAATGAAAAATTATAAAGTTTCATCAAACATTTAGAAGATCCAATACCTGGATACAGATTTTAAAACTCAGCACCTATGAAATAAAATAGGCAACTCAACTTTTAAAACCTTGAAATAAAAACATTTAATAAAATACGTAGTTCTGAAAGGGCTAAAAAGTTGAGCTCATTTATTTCGCTTATACAGAAATAAATCAGTTGTATTTGATAAATAATATTGTTTTGATTATCAGTGCATTATTTCATTTTAAGCCAATGAAAAATTGTGTCGTTAATTATCCACTTCCTCAAACCTTTTAGAAGACACAATACCTGGATGCAAATTTTAAAATTTGATACCTCTTTAAATAAAATACACAGCTCAGCTTTTAAACTAAAATCATTTAATAACATATTTATTTGTGAAAAGGCTAGAAAGTCAAGCTTATTTCTTCGCATGCATTAATGCAGGAATAAATCAATAGTCTGTCATAGGTACAAATGTTTTGACTATCATTTCTTTCTTTTATTTAAAGCCAATGAAAAATTATGTGGTTAATTTTCCATTTCATCAAAATATTAGAATGTCCACTACCTGGATACAAATTTCATAAAACAATACGTATAATATAGAATAAATCACTCAACTTTAAAAATATTTAATAATATATTAAAAATAATAATAAAATATTTAGAAAATATTTAAATTATCAAATATTATCCTGAAAGAACAAGAAAGTCGAGCTTACCTGCTCGCTTTCATTTATACAGAAAAAGTCAATAATATGTGATAGGTGCTACTATTTTGATTATCAGTGCTTTCTTTTATTTGATGCCAATGAAAAATTATGCATTTAGTTTTCCAATTCATCAAACATTTTAGAAAATCCTATATCTGGATGCAAAATTTAAAACTCATTACCTCTTAAATAAAATACATTGTTGAACTTTTAAAATCTTCATATAAAAACATTTAGCTCTGAAAAGGTTAGAAAGTTTATTTTTAGCTTTCTTTTATTTTAAGCCAATGAAAAATTATGCAGTTTATTTTTCATTTCATCAAACATTTTAGGACCTAGATAAAAATTTTATAATATAATATTATTTTTCATATGTACCGAGTTTTAACTCGGTAGATATGAAATAAAATATAGAGCTCAACTTTTAAAATCTTGAAATAAAGGCATTTAGTTCTAAAAAGGCCAAAAAGTCGAGTTTATCTATTCGCTTACATTTATACAGAAATAAATCAATATGTGATAAGTACTACTGTCTTTATTATGTGCTTTCTTTTATTTTAAGCCAATGAAAAATTATGTGGCCGATTTTTCATTTCATCAAACATTTTA
>JAPMOQ010003175.1:1248654-1269420 GCA_026543055.1 Argiope trifasciata
TTATTAAGATTTAAATTATTCAAAAATTAAGCGAAGATTCAAAATATATATGGCATATTATCACACAAAAACTTCCTTTCGCTCGCTTTGAAATTTTTATAAAATATATAGTTTTTAGTAAAGGCTGATTTAGTTTCATTGCTACTTCTTCTCTAATTTCAATAAGTTTTCCGAAATTAATTTTTAATATTTTAGTATTTGAATCAAATCCCTTTTTGTTACAATTTTTTCTTTCAATAAAATTTCATATCAAATTTTTCTTTTGTATCATCTTACCTTTACGGGAAAAAAATGCTTTCTTTAGCCATCAAAGCAGAATTTTCACTTTCGCTTTAATTAATAAAATAATGTTTTTAGGCGGACATTGTTTCTGTGATAAAATTGTTGCGCAGTGAGTGCAGCGGCTGATGGAATTAGGCCGGGCGAAGATAAGACAGACTAATTAACCCCTTAACTGCTTTGCTTTTATCATAAACTAATTACATGACACCTGGAATGCACTGTCTGGCTGATTCAATTAAGAATCCATGGAATGCTGATGTGTTTGTGGATTATGTGTAATTTTTGTATCGAATTATCGTGGCTTTGGATAATTTAATTTCAGCTTATAAGTTTGAGAATCGTAATTCCAATGTCGTCATGACGATTAGGATATGACAATTAAAGAGTTAAGCCTAAAACATTATCATATTATTTTATTTCGAATTTTCTTATTTATTTTTCATTGAATGCAATTTCAGTTGAAGATCATTCTCCTTGTAATAAAAAAAGATAAAATGTTCTATTCGAGAAAACACATGTTTTTTTTTAAATCTCAAAATTTTTATTGTCTTTTTGAATTAAGAATAAATAAATCTTAGCAGTTAAAAATTAGTATTGATATGAGGATGTCATGTCCGTGTTTCTACGGAAAGAGAGTGCAGTAGCTTCTGAGGGTAAAGACTCCTGAGCACCCAAAGAGCAGAAGTCTGACTTCTAGCTCATATGAAGGTGACCTTTTTACAACCCCTTTTTACAGGGGGCTCATTCATACATCTCACAGATAGAACACAGAGCAACCATGCCCTCAGGGGTCTTTCCCCTCAGAAGCTACTGCACTACCTTTCCTTGAAAACACGGGCACGACATCATCATCATTTTTGCTTACAACTATCAAAATTATATAAATAGATGCACTTATGGCATACTGGCAAAACAATTACGCTGCTAACCCATACCAGCTCAAATTATTAGGAGTTAGTAAAAGAAAAAAATGTTCGACATAGTTCATAATAAATGCTTTCATTTATTACTAACTAATTATTTTCTGATATAATAATTAAATTAATTCATTCTTTATTCATTTGTATGCTAATTATATAGATCCATCGATGCTTTCACGATCTAAATTTAAAGTGGAAATTCATAGAAAAAAAATTATTCCGATGAATCAAAATTGATCATAAGCTTCGACATAGTTCATAATAAATATTTTCATTTATTACTAACTAATTATTTTCCTATGTAATAATAAAATGAATTCATTATTTATTTGTATTCTATTTATATAGATCCATAGAGGCTTTCACGATCTAAATTTAAACCTGAAATTCATAGAAAAAAATTTTTTTCCGATGAATCAAAACTGATTCTAAGACTTGTAAGGATGGATGCAAGTTTTGAAAGTGAAATAATTAAATGAAATTATTTTCCTATATAATAATTAAATTCATTCATTCTTTATTCATTTGTATCCTAATTATATAGATCCATCGATGCTTTCCCGATCTAAATTTAAAGCGGAAATTCATAGAAAAAAATGTATTCCGATGAATCAAAATTGATCATAAGGCGTGTAAGGATTCATGCAAGTTTTGAAAGTGAAATTCACTCTCTTTATTCTGAGAAAAAGTATTTTTACAGTGTTATAATATTTTACAGAAACTATATTTTTTACAAGTTATGTTGACTTTCAATTTATTTTAAAGTAAAACAAAAAAAAACTATTATATATTGTATTAAAAGTATACACTGTGTAGACACTTAGTATCAATTACTACAAACAAATTATTACAAACTAAATTATTTTCTTATATATTAATTAAGTTAATTCCTTCTTTATTCATTTATATTCAAGTCACGTTACACAGTCGAAACCTTCACGTCTAAAATTCAAACAGCAAATGCAAAGAAAATATTGTGTTCCAGTGAATCTAAATGGATCTTAGACTCTATAAGGATTAATGTAATTTTCGAAAGTGACGTCCATGTGCTTTATACTGAGAAAAAGGATTTTTGTAGCAATATAATATTTTACAGAAATTATATTTTTTACATGCTAAATTGATTACCAATCTGTTTATAAAATTTAAAATTATAATTAATATTTTAATATTAGTATGGTAATGTATAGAAACTTAATATAAATCGCTACAAATAAATTGCTCGAAATTAATTATTTTCTTGTATATTAATTAAATTAATTCCTTCTTTATTCAAAAGTATTCAGATCATTTGCACTATTGAATCATTCACGTCTTAAATTAAAAGCCCAAATGCATAGAAATACATTTTGTTCCGATAAATCGAAATAGTTCATTAGCCTTATAAGGATAAGTACAATTTATTCTTTTTAGCTTGAAAAAGTTGTTTTTATTGTTTAATTTTTTATAATATTTTACTAGTTAAACTTATTATTTATTTGTTTTTTAAAATTGTAAATTTATTTGGCATTTTGATAGTAGTAGGACAATATATAAATACTTATTATCAGTTTAATTTTAATTGTTCATCAAAAAATTTATTCAGAGTTTCGGACCCTATTTTATTCTTACATCATAAACATTTATGTTGTTAATTAATGCCGTTTATACATTAAATGAAGATATTTATTTGGAAAAAATTAACACAGTAATATTTCCATCGACATGTCAATCATTAGAGCTTTTGATCTTTACATAAAACTGAAGAAGAGTCTGCTTCCAGAGAGGGTTAATATACAACTCAACTCTGAAAGCGAAATTCCCTTCATAAATACCGTCAAAAATAAAATCATTAACCGTTTTGCAAGTTACAACCATGTCGAAAAATAAAGCTTTACACTTTTAATAATTAAAAATGTATTGTTTCCGAATCAATCTCTATTTAACAGAGCTGAGCTTGCACACAAAAGCATTATGTACATTAAATGTACCGTGAAACTCTTTTCGTTTGACGTCATAATTGCATCAGCTTACGTAATTATAGATAATGAAAGGCGTGTGCCGTCACACATGGATTCAGCAGCGCTTGTTAAGATCAATTAACTACTAGAAAGCCCATGCAAAAGCCTATTCGATTTCATTTTAGGTGCTGGAATTTCCGGGAATCCTAAATTTCCAGGAAAAACGTGTTCACGCCCAACACAAATTAGTGTTTCCCTTTATTATTCATTTATACTTAAAACATGTAACTAGTCTGATGAATGGGACTTACACAGATTGGGTTTAATTTTTGGTAATCAGTATTTTGATAGAACCATCAGAAAACTCCATAAATTAAATCTGGGTTTACATAAATAAGAAAAATTATCAAAAAGGGCATTTCAACTCTAAGTTATGGCTATATATGATATAATCACAAAAAACATATGCCTGTTTTTTATTTGATTTTTTTTTCTGCGAAATTCTGAAGATCTCTTCTGAAATGGTTAACAATAGCATTAAGAAATTTAGACATGACTTTCTGAGGTGTATTTTCAGATCTCAAATGTAATTATTTCTTTAAAAATTCAATAAAGTCAGGGAAATTCAATAAAGTTAGGCTTTCGATTAATATCTTGAGTACCTAGATTTGGAGCAAAAGGGAAGAACAGTTCAATTTCTAGACCTTATTCCGAAAGAGCATTATTGAGACTACCTCATAAGACAGGTGGCATTTCTAAGTATTCTTCCGAAGTAGTTAAATAAGATTATTTTTTGCGTTGCTCAATAATTTATTTTTGCTTCACATTCTACAATTTAATTGAAAGAATAAAAAATGGCATGTATCTTTAAAGTATCCATAATACATTCTTTTTTAATGTCCTTATTTATTACGTTTTATTTTTGTACTAATCATTTCATTTTGTACCTCATGTGATCAGCCGATTCACCAACAATATCTGTTGTATTTTTTAGAGTGCTTATATATAACATCATGTCAATCATTCAGCCAAATGTTTTGAAAATTCAGGCCTATTATTTGAATTGTCTTGCTTAAACTGCTTTATTTACTCTATGTATTGTAAACATGAACTTTACTAATGGAAAAAGTCCCATGACAACAAGACACTGTTAAAAACATCCGGTTTATTTATCTCTTGTGTTCGTGATATCGTAAATTTATTTTTATATTCGCCATGTAAACTGCGCAGAATTTAAACAAAAAACTTCTTATTCAACTTTAAACAGTTCAGTAAAAGAACACAATCAAGTATTTGAAGAAACAATAGAAATAGATTAAATTTCAGGACAATCATGTAATCTATTGCTCATTTAATCCATTGTTAATCATGTAATCAGGCAAAGAACGTTTTTAAATTGCTTGGTTTCAATAAAAATTTAATATTAATTGAAAGAATATATATAAAGATTTTTTATCTTATAATAATATAAAGATTTTTTTTAATTTTTAAAAGATGAAAAATTTATTTCTGTAAATAAGATTTTCAGAAGTCATAGCGATAAAAAACCCCTCCTTGGAGCAAGCTCCCACCCTCCAATGAGCCACATTTAGTTGTTGTAGCTCAAACGATCAGGCCTGTAGAACGCCAATACATACTTAGACATTCATCTTTGTTCCAAGTGAATATTTATTATAATAGAATAAATTCATCATCAATATCTAATCTCTTATCTTAAAGCATTGAGTGTTACTGCATGAAGATTGGTGTGATCGTTCATTTAGATTTTGGCCCAAACCCTAATTTTCACATCGTCGATAATTATATCTATCAAAAATGTAAGACTAATATTATCAGAATTTTTATTGTATTACTTAAGATCTGAAAGTTCCCCAGAAGAAATCAAGAATCATCTTTGAAGAGTAAATACACCCATTTCTGTCTAATACAGGTAACGTCTCTCTTGCCGATGAAAATGGGCACTTCTCTACCGATGACAAAGAAGAACAAACACAAGAGATAATTTCGTATAAATTCCTTGAATATGGAGGTGTCTTCTTACTGTAGAACCAGATATTCTATTCTTTTCCCCCTGAAAAATCCCCAGAAGAAATCAGGGTGGCATATTCATACCGTAAAATTAAAAATCAGGAAGGTATTTTCGCACTGAAGAACCAGATATATCTAGTCTTTGTTTTAGTCCTTGTTCACCTGAAAATTCTCCAGAGGAAGTGAAGATTCATCTGTGAAGAGTACAGACACCCATTTCTAACTCGTCCGGGTAACATGCTTTCTTTCTCATTGCAAATGGGCATCTCTCTGTCGGTGCACCAACAAGTGGTATTCTTACATAAATTCCTTAATTGTAAGGGCATCTTCGAATTGTAGAACCAGATATTCTAGTCCTTGCTCCTATTAAATGATCTGAGGCAAGCTGAGACCCACTTGATATTATCTTTCTTAAGGCTGAAAATGCTGGTAAGAGATCTTGAGCAGACATTGCAACAACTTGAACAGAAACTGAATCAAATTGCAAATGTTTAATATTGAATCGTTGATTCAATATCTATCAATTAAACTTATTGATTGAATTATCAGATTGCACATGATCCCAGAGTCTAAAAACCACACAGTCAGACGCATTAAGTTCTTTTGCACTATTAGCTTGTGTCAGGCTCATTTCTATCCATTCAATGAACCAGAATCTTAATAAACCAGATAAAAAATAAATTTTGAGACATTTGCACCAATATCTTTGAACAAAAAAGAAATGACTAACAAACATTCATAAACATTGTTTTCTTTGATTTTTTCATGACATTTATTTAGCATTTTTTCTTGAAGACAACATTTCTTTTTTCACAATATCCAAATAAATATTTTTTGCAGGCTCTGATAAATATGCAAAATTCTTTTTAAAGAATAATTCTTAGATATATATTTTCACTTTAATTTGATTAACGTTAGCCAAAATCCTTCCCTTAAACTCTACTTGTTATCCATATTTGCATTTATTTAATAGTAGGTTTCAGAAAATAAGTTACTGCCTTAAATTTTGAAGACCAACGAATTTTATTTTTAACATATTTTCAATGCAAGATTGATTGTTGTTTTCTGTAATTGCAATCTGATGCTGACACAATGATAAATCATGATAGATATTTTATGTAGTTTGGCTGTATAAACCATGGATCAGTTTGCACAAAGTAAATTTTAAACTGATTTGCATGTCATCTATTGCGCGAATGATAGCAATCAGAAGACACAAAAAAAGATAGAGAGTAATTAAATTTGAGTTTATATGTGTCCTTGCAATGCCCTATGCTAATTTTAGGAAGGCACATGAAATAAAGAAATTAATTCAATTTGGATACCCGCATGTGGGAAGCAGAAATTATCAAGAGCAATTAGTGAACACAAAGTGAACTCGAGAGAGCAAGATTGAATTTAGGGTCCATTATCACCATTGATTTCGGGGTCCATAAGGCTTACAAACTCATCATCGCCATTTCTGTTTCATTTACGCTTTTCGTGCTGATTCACTAAATTTTCTGAAAGTTTGCACAATATTTTGATTAGTTATGCTTTTCTTCATCCCTTTGTTCCGGAATGAACAATTTTTAAAGTGGATTGTCTTTTGCTCACCAGAGTGACTTTAGAAATCATTTAAAGCCCACTTACTTTAAATTTACTTGCTGTGAAAAGAACTCATCAAATAGCTTTCATTTACATAGTAATCCCTTAATAATCCAGTAGATAAAGCCAACCCAACAAAAGTGTGAAATAAGTTATAGCTCTTTAAAAATATCACCATAATAGCTAAATCTATGTTCACCAGTAAAAAAAAAATGAAATAATATCAAAAATGGCGTATATAAATTATTTTATTAAAAGAAACTATTGTATTAGAAATTATTTAAAGTCTCTGATTATTCTTTATGGCACTCCAATGTATTGTTATACCATGACATATTTTACCTTTTAAGATTCTCATTCACTCTGCAGTAAACACCGGATTACTCCAGGCTACAGATAGCAATAAAGGCGATTTATGGAAGGCCTACATGTATTTTAAATTGATATGACTCACATAATACCAAACAGAAGGATAAACATCAGAATATCCAATGAAATTTATTCTTCGTAATTTTTCTCTTTCTGCTAACTTTGTTGAGATATATTATTCCTCCTAATTATTTATATTTTATTAAAATTTCTCTGAATCCTCGTGTGTATGAGATATTATCTAGACTCCTTTGTTCAAGAAATCAAATTCAAACTAAAGACAATATTGCAGACTTGTTAATTCGTTTTCCTATGAAAGAAATATAAGGAATTCTTAATCATACTTCTTCTTCTTACATAACCTGTTCGAGCCTTTTACAAAAACTTCATCCCGAACATTGTCACTTTCCTCAACACTAATAACAAATAAGTGAAAATACAGGGTGGATGTAATTAAAATTCCACTTTGAAATGGTCATAAAAAAGTACTGGACCAAATGTAATCAAACTTGGTAATAGTTTAAAAAGGCCATGGTAATTTCTTTTCAGAAAAAAAAATCAGCAACTCACTACTTCTTCTTGCTTACAACCGACCGCCCTGCCACGACTGAACGTAGCAGTATCGACAGGATTTATCGTGGTCGACTGCTGAATAAGTATTGTCCAAACTTACATTGACCAACCATTCAAACTAACATTCCTTTCGAGGTAGTAAATAGCTGTTTTTCTCCCCATCTGCACTCGCTCAAACAGTTGGAATGAAACTATCAATCTTTAACATCATATCCTTCAGGGTTTTGAGATTACCTGGTACCATCAGTACTGTACTTAAATCATTATTGACAATCTTCAGGTTCTTTTTTAACTCTGAGATCTCCATACATTCCATTAAATAGTGGTAAACCGTACCAATTTCTCCACAAATGCATTTATTTTCCTGCAATCGTCCAAATCTTTGGAAATATGCAGAAAATCTCCCTTCTTAATCATGCTGCTATATGAGCGACTGTCATCTACCTGTTGCAATATAGTTTTACAAATCAAGAGATTTAAATAATTAATTGAAGTTCGTTCATAACTGCATTATTCTAGAGAACAAAGAACTGGACAAACGAAAATCATACAGATTTTGAAATGACAAGATAAAATAAAACATTAATTAAGAAGACGGGCCAAAGACGGATTTCATCTTGAATTTTGAACTTAATCTCTTTTTATATATTTTGACAATCATCTAATAAATAAATATCATCACCATAAGTATATGATTCTTTATTAGAGATATTGCTGAGTTTTGAAATAATTATTTCTCAAATCTGCAGTCAGATGGCGTCACTGATATGGAATTATAATTTAACTAAAATAATCTCTTAACTTATAATTAAATTCCAATAAATATTTTTAAGAATATTCTCTCATCGATAAGATCTAAATATAAAAAATTTGGATCATCTAACACAGCAGGAAAATTTGGTTACAAGACTCCATTTTTAAAAACACGAAAAAGAAAAAAGATTAAATAAAGATATATAATTCATAATGAAAATTGGTACCAAATAATAAAATACTTGAAGGAAGTTTATTTTGGAATGTTGTTTTACATTATTTGATGAAGGTATTGAAATTATTATCATTTTTGCAAGTTTTTGCTACCTATCATTTTGATTTCTTTCTTGCTTGTAAAGGTGAAAATTATAATAAATTTTCTCTTTTTTTTTCCATGATGAAATTTTTTACAACAGTATGATCTCAAAGAAAATACATCTACTTAACACTTAAAAATTCAAATATATCCTTTAATTGCTTAATTTCATTAAATTTTAATTTGCGAATGGAGTTTTCTGGTATTGGATTTTTCAAAAATACATAAATTTCTTTAGTATTTATCATGAAGTATAATGAACTAAAAGTTTTACCGAATAAAGTAAATCAAATAAAAAAGTTCTTCTTTTTAATTCACATTTAAAATTGCGTTTTTAAAAGTTATTTTTATACCAACTTTTACTTAATCAATTTTGAAGAATCAGAAAAAAAAATATCTGTGTCAAATTTCCAAAAACATTTTATACCGTCCTATTCAGGGTCTTATATTTTAAGAAACCCTGACTTAGAAAACGCAGAGGAGAGAAACCAAAGATTTTTTTTCCTTCATATTTCCAACTTAATTTATTTTTGTCTGTCATAAAAAGTGGTTACTTCTTTCAATTTTTCTTTCGCCTCTTGCGAATGAGGCGGAAATAGGAATCTGTGTACTGCCGCAGTTTTCGGCTTGCGTGTGGCTTTCACCATGAAACAAAATGATTAGCCTAAGTGCTGATTCGAAGAACAACGTGGGTGTTTAATAAAAAAAGTAGATAGCACACACGCAAAGGATGGGGGATTGCCTTAATAAGCATACATTTTTATTGAAAACTAACTAATGCACCTAATTTTTTACGAGAACGGCAAGAAGCTAAAAATTCTTCTAACTTATTCAAGGATACTTGTAAAAAATATAGTTATTAGGTATATCTACATGTTTCTGAAGTATTCGTTATTAAAAGATGTGTTATAATCAAAGTACAATGGAAAAATGGGGAAAATTAAGACATAAAAATATTTGGAATACAATTTATCAATGATTTACTTATATAGAATTCTTTATTATGTTACTCCTTAAAACGGATATAGATTCTCCTAATTAATTAATCGAAGATCAGTTCAGTGATTCAAACATTTTCGAAAATTATTAAATCTAATATTGAGAAATTTAAGCCTAATTACTTCTTATTAAATGTATTTAGATTGAGTTTAGATAAAAATAGTGTTGCTTTCATTTTAAATTTTCGGGTGTATATTTTTTATATGAAGTTCATTCTGTGTAAGAAATTCTGCAGTAATATATTTTCTAATTCTTTCAATCAATATGTATTTACAAATTAATAATATATTTAGAAATCAAAATGAATTTATCAACTCAATAATTAATTATAATTCAAAATGTTTTTTAAATCAAAGTGTAATTCCAAATAAAAAACTAATAGTGTCAGCCTGATCCATTTTCAAATTTTGACTTTTGCTTTGACAATATGCAAAAACATTGAAATATTCATTCTCAAATTATTTAAACAAGAAAAATCATTAATTTTTGAAATAATTATATTAATCAAAGCAAGATTTCAAATGTAAGTTATATTCGTATTTGGTATATTCCGAAACTAATTCTCAGAATTTCACCAAAATTATTGCTGTTGAATTGTATTCAGCTACATACGTTGAATGATTAAATTCGATTTTATATGAATACAATACTACAATTTCAAGATTCTTCGAAATTTTGTATTTAATTACAGTTGGTATATTAATATTTTGTGCATTAAGGGAGAAAAATCTTCATTATATAGCTAATGTTCCATTTGGCAGGAGGGTTCTCTAAAAATTTAATTTTTTTTTAATTCCTTATACTTTTTCAGATATTTGTTTTTATTTTCGCCACTATAAATTCTTGAGAAATAAGCCGTTTCTCACTCTAGGCCTTTAATTAAAATATATCTTCCTTTTTACTAAGTTTAAAAACGAATTTCAAATTATATTTAACAAAGATGAATCAGTATTTTTATGTAAATCCGATCAGTTTGTCTGAGAATATGGAAAAAATGTTTTGCTTCAAAAGAATGTCGAATTCGCAAAAGAATCTAAATGCACAAAATAATCTGACTAGATAAATTAAAGGTTTACCATGCCCACTTCTTCCTTCAATGAATAAAGTTTATGTTTCCTTAAAACTTAAACAAATATAATGATGGCAAGCGCAATAAATTATCTATTGATCTTTCTAAAAGAAAATGTGCAGAAGTGTGAATTTTCTAAAGAACAAAGAATAACTTTTAAATATTCGATAATAAAGTATTTCATGAGATTTATTTCAGCTTTCAATACATTTGCATGTTTCTTTGTAATTTATTACATATTTATTCGTGTATTATATAGAAAATTACTGAAACATGAAATTAATTAAATTGATTATATATCCTTGGTTCAGAATTAATTATCTTGAAGCCAGTCGAAAATTTAATTTATTATCATCACATGTTTCAAAAAGATAATGGTGTAATGTCTCAACCAAATTAATATACTTGCATTAATAAAACTCTACCATTGATCCTAGTACAAAAAGTAACCAAAACCTTAAAATTCCTCTTTATTTTTACAAAAATTCCATTTCATAGTTCGAGCTTTCAAATGTTTAATTTATTTACCCCATTTTCCAAAGTTCTTATTCATACTAAACAAAGAAATAATCTTCAATTAGACGAACTGTAGATGAGTAAAATATGCAAACTATGCCCCAAATTAACTTAATTTCTTTTTAAAAATTATATATTTCAAAAATCATGATTTAATTACTCGATTCCCTCCCCCACTTTTTCGTGTTCTAGGTTCTATGCTACCCTTCTAAAGGTTAAAGGTTTCAAGTCTCCTTTATAAAGCAGAGAAAAAAGAAATTGAAATGCAATTATCGAGTTTTTACTTCTGACGAAACTCCTCCGCCTTTAAATACATTTGTATTCAAATCATGCCATGAAAAAGCCCTTTTTGCCTAAAATATGAGCTTTTGAGTGAGTTGGGAGGAGGTCGGAAATTGACGGGTCCTTTGAGCATTCACTGCGCATGTCAAATCTGTCCGGCGGTCTCGACCTTGAGACCTTATTTACGGCGCAAGTAATTCATCATGTCCTGTTTAATACGAAATAACCTGGGAGATAATTTTTATTTTTATGACACGGTAAGTTTCAGAAAATGATTTTATCTTCATATATTAGAATTCTACAACCAAATACCAGTTTGTTTGTTTTTAATGGCATGTGTTATTTGTTATTACAATCGTGTTCGTATCCTTTAATTCTGTTTTTCAGCATGCCAAGCTTTGGTAAACGATTTAGTCTCTCTAAAATAGCACCTGCATCAAAACACCTGGCTTTCTACCAATCGTATGATACTTGTAATTATAATCGTTTGCTTCACTTAATAAATATTTTTATGGCTTGGCAAGCTCCACTAAACGTTGTTGTCTCAATTAGAATCCAGCATCCAAACATTTGGCTTTTGTATCACTAAATATCTAATTTATTGTTGTTTCTTATGACTTTTTTCCCGGTCCTACATTAATGTTTTAGTCTTTCTAAAACGGATTACGCGTCCAAGCGTTTCTACCTCGATATATTATTTCTAAAATTGTAAATCTGTAATATTTTAAATACTTTATTTAATGTAGGCATTATTACTTGATACTTCTCTGTTTGTAATATATTGCTTAATGCATGAATTTTGGCTTATAAAACACTGCTAACTTCATAAAAAATTGTAATTCTAAATTAGAATCCTGCATCCAAAAACCAAACATCCATTTTATCTTGTTTGTGACTTTTTAACAGGAAATTGATAAGATTTTTTTCATATTAAAAGTACTTTTAACTCAGTTTCTTCTCATTTTAATTCAGGGATTAATAAACTAAGTTTTACCACTAAGGTGGATTTTATAGTAAAATAATTGGGACATGAAACTCACAGATTCTTCAATTTCTCTTGCAACTATTGGGGAGAAAATTACCTTAATGTGAAACACTTTGATAAAAGTGACTTAATAACAATTACAAAATTAATTCTTCTTTATTTATCCCTGAATTATATTTTATTCTCTTATTTGCTCTCTATTGACGAACTTTTTAAACGAAAATGGAATCACAATCCCATAAGATACAGTAACAAACACTAAGAAAAAGTTAACTTTTCTAAAAAAGACATTTTAGATCGATTCATCATTCAATATTATATATAGTAAAGTTCCCACAAGAGAACAATAGGAATAGTTCTGAATCATAGTTTCTTTAAACCGAAAATAAACTATTGTTTAAACGTTTATATATACTATTAAAAGAGTAGTTAATAATCTCCTCCGAGTTAATAGACCATTCTACCCAGGTCAAAGATAATGGAATTTGTGGAAAGTTGAAATTTTTTCCATAATTCCGATATCTCTCAAATGACAGATGATAAAGTGATCTTATACTATAAGAAAATTATCAGGTCTATCATTCTAAACAGCTTTTGCTTCAAAAGTGTTTTAAAATATATGGACGGAAAAATTAGTTTTCCAGCATGGAATGCGTTTTAATTTATGCAAGTTACAATATTTAAGAAAGCTCTCATTAGCTCTATTTTCTTCCAGCGCTCTTAAGATAAAAAAAATTTATTTACTTAAATCTTTACTCTCCAGGTAGAAGTAAAGATTTAAATAAGAATAATAATTTTCCGGTGTGGTGATTGGTCTCGCCATCTTGGTGTGTACAGAAAGGGTGATATTGGATACCTCCTACTGAGGACAGGACATACTTCCCAAGGAAAGGATTGTACTCTGATTGGTGATTGTGACCATAGTTTTTGTTAGTGTTGCTGTCACAGTGGTCCTGTCATTCAGACTTTTCCGAGTGCTTCAAGGTGGTTGGAGAGTCAATATATGATTACTTAAATCTATGGACAAAGGAACTAAAATTCGTCTCCCAGCTTGCGAACAAGAATTTATTATTATTATTATTTATTATTTTTCAGGCATATTAGCTATCTACAAAGTAAGTATACAATACAAATCCGATAAATCCCAAAGCTATTTTAATTGATGCAGTTTGATTAGTGTTCCTAAACAAATGACTTATGAAACTTTATATTTTTAATTCAAGATTTAAGTCACACTGTAAAGTTTTTAACATTGTATCTCCACTGTGAAGTACCCAGAAAGTAAACTCTAAAGAAAGGCTGTATATAGAAACCGAATTATTGAAAAACATAAACACATTTAAACATCTGTATAAATATTTATGATTTTTACTAACATATTATTAATATTTTAATAATTTTTTTTATCTGTTTATGAATATAAGACTTCAAATTCATCCCAGATTTCAGATGCTTAGTGAGATAGAGTCACTTAGTAGATTCTTTCTTCATAGATTTCGCACTTTTGAATTTGATTTGTTTCGCGTGCCTAAAGATGAAAATCTTCAATCGATTTTTGGTTTATTTCCTACTATGCACGACATCTGATATTATGTATATTTATTTGTTGTCGATGATAATAGATTATTTTACAATTTTCAAAATTCAATTATCATTATATATAAATAAAATTTTGATTCTTTAAGCATGGTGCCAACTTGTAGTGAGATTTGATTACAAGATTCAATTATATTTATAATTATGCATTATAAATTTAAACTCAAAATATAAAAGAAGTTAAAACAAAAAATTCTTACTTCTATCACTATTATATAAATGCGATTTACTAAACTATGTTAATTATATTTATTTTAGTTTTATATCGGAATAATTTGCACTTGAATGAAAAGTCACAATAGCAAAAAAAGAATGACAACTAAAGCATTTAATACCATTGCCTGGGTATTCTTTTATTATCGTAATATTATTTTTATATTTTTGAGCTGTTAAACAACTTTCAAAGACATTAAGTATCATAAAAGTATCAACGGAATCTATTTCAGTCGAAAATTTATTGCTTCACGCAGAAGAGGAATTGAACTAACGCCATTTTGAGTAAATTGCTCTCACGACGAAGCCTTTTTTCAAATCAATCTTGATGATCAGCGCAAATTCTCTGACAACTTAAAGGAAACTCTAGGGATTCTATATCTAGCATTGCGACTCACACATACCGACTACTGGGAATTGGGAGCTGAAATGTAATTTTGATTGGTCTTTGTTTTTCCTTTGTAATCTCCTGAGCGATAATTCACAACGTATAATTATAATTACTAGTAAAGACATTTTATGAAAAGTGTGCTTTTCGAAATGAGTTTTATTTAAGCCTCTTTTAGTGGAGAGCGGAATCTAACATCGTTCGAAAACTTTTTCCTTTAAACTTGACATCAGCTGCCGGTAATTTCGAGCTCTTTCAATTATCTTCAATAACCTTCAAAATGTTGTAATTAATGAATTTTGATTTTGATGGGTAGAAGGAATAAATATGTAATTTTGATCGGTACTTGCTTTTGTTTTGTAATCTCCTGAATGATTCTGACCGTGGTTCAAAATTAAGAGGTCCGTCCCAAAATAGCCCAAGCGTTACTTTAAAAATGGGACGTTAATACAAATAAACAAATCTCCTGAATGATAATTTAACAACTTATAATTATAATTACTAGTAAAGACATTTTATGAAAAGTAGGCTTTCCAAAATGAGTTTTAGTTAAGCCTCTTTTAGTGGTGAGCGAAATCTAAGATTGTTTAAATATTTTTTCTTTCAAATTTGAAATCAGCTGCCAGTAATTTCAAGCTATTTCAATTATCTTCAATGATCTTCAAAGTGTTGTAATTAATGAAGTTTTATTTTGATTGGTAGAAGCAATAAATATGTTATTTTGATTGATACTTGCTTTTGTTTTGTAATCACCAAAAGGATAATTCAACGTTGTATAATTACTAGTAAAACCATTTAGCGAAACGTGTTCTAATAGAATAATTCTATTTAAGTTTCTTTTAATGGTGAGCAAAATCTAAGATCCCGTTAATATCTTTTGATTTCGAACTTGAAATCCGCTGCCAATAATTTCAAGCTATTTCGGTTATCTTCAATGATCTTCGAAAAGTTGTAACTTAAGAATTTTTATTCTGATTGGTAGAATGAATGAATTTGTAATTTTGATTGGTAGTTGCTTTTTTGTAATCATCTGCATGATAATTCAGCTGAGCATAATTAATAATAAAGACATTTAATCAAACAAGTGCAATACAAGAAGAGTTTCATTTAAACCACTTTTAGTAGTGAGCGAATTCTCAGATCATTTGAATGCCCTTTGCTTTCGAATTTGAACTCAGCTGCTAATAATTGCAAACTCTTTCATTTATCTTCAGTGACCTGCGCAGATTTGTAATTTATGAAGTTTCGGTTACAATTATCCATTGCCAAGCGCCAAAAACCACAAATTCAATCGTTCGCAAGTCGGACTAGTTGCACGTTTTTCAACTTTTACATATCTTTATATTCTGTTTTAATCATTTAATGCAAAATGTATTTGATGAAGTGAATATATTTCATTACAATTTATGAATGATTGTCAAATACCGTAGCTACTATTGTCTGAACTTTTCTACTATTTCGCTATGGCTTCAAAAAGTGCAATCATCACTATCAAAATAATTTGTAAGATATCTAAAGTATGTTTTTCTAAGCTTGGAAGAATGGAAGAAAAACTTAAAAAATAATTTTTAATTATTCAATTATGAACATTAAAGATTAAGGCGTTGTATATCAAAAAATATAATGATTCCCCTGCCCCAAGCTTCTTCAAGACTCCTAAATAAAAATGTTTGTAATTTCCCTCTTACAAAAAATTGAGAATTTTGCTCAAAGCCATGAACACCACGAATCAAAAGACTTTAATTTTTACAGCCCATTACATAACTGTTTAGTGCTTTTTTTAGTATAGGGTGTAAAACTAAGTATGTATTTTGAATTCCTTTTAGTTAACAGATTAAAACCAAAAGCATACTAAATTCTTAGAAAAAAATTACATACAAAATTGCATTTATATAAATCTTTTAGTTTCAGATTTACACATTTAAATGTATATGAATGTTCAGACCGGCAGAAAGTTATTCTTTTGGCATATTTGATTCAAAATTTGAAAAGTAACTATAACTTTAGTAGCAAAATGACATATTAAATTACATTTATCTAAATCATTCGTGTTTCATTTATCATGTTTACATGTATGCGATTGTAAAAACAGCCAGTTCAGCCAATATTCTACATAAAATGTACATAGCCTGAATACTAAAATTTCAATAAAACTAACATGCATATTGCATGAGCTTTGTAAAATATGATTCTCATGTATATTATTTATGCAAAATGCTAGATTATAACAATGCATTCTTTGTGTCAATAATTAATATGCAAACGCAAGAAGGGCACAAGAAATTTTCCTTAAAAAATTATTAAAGAAAATTTTTACACAGGTAACATACTAAAATCTATTAATCTAATTATATTATTCTATATAATCTGTTTAATATTCTTTTGAATCATATTAAAATAGAAAATAGATTTCAGGACAATAGCTTCATTATTTTCCGCTCGTGCTACTTTACTTATATATTATAACTTATTTTGGAAAGAAATCCTTCCTTATTCTCAATAACTATAATTTAAGACTTGCTAAATTAGCATCTCACAGAAAACTCAACCATTAAATGTGTCTCGATTTCTCTGCATAATATAGCTGCAGAGAGCGCATAGATTACCCAAATGTATCAAAACGATTTTATTTCCAGGTAATAATGTGTCTTGAATGTGCTTTATGGGTCTGACATGATGGGAAATTATGCCAAGGCTTTCATTGTTCCTCTAAACTAAATTAAAAGCTGCCTTCACCAGCTGTTGTCATCAAAGTCACGCAATCTACAGCCTTCGAACGTTACTTGAATGGAGATCAAATAATTGTGTCTTTAACTGGAAATATTTCACTCATATTTAATTAAGAAAGCTAGAATTTTCCTCGAATGCGACAGAATTCCAGATACAAAGTTGACATGTGTCCCCGGTTCATCATTCGAAAAAGAAAAAAAGGAAACAAACAAAGGATGAGTTGTTTTGTTTTTCAGTGTTTGTAAGACAGATGTTTTTTTATCGTTGTTCAATAATAGTTTTTAAAAAACCCATCTGCTAGTAGCACACCCAGAAAGCTATCAATAAGTGACTACACTGTTTTGTGATATTTAAATAGGAAAAACAGTTGTTAATCCATATCAGCATTTAAATGTTTTGCTGTATTTAAACGTTAATTTTTCAAGTGCAGGATTATGAATTAATTTTGTTTTTTGCTTTTTAAACGCATTGTTATTGATTGATGAAAGATTCTCTAAGTTCTTCCCATTAACTTTTGCGACGAAACAAGAGATAAACATGAGAACTTTTCTAAATAATCCTTTAGTTTAGAGCACAGTAAATTCACCAATTAAAATTTCAACAGAAAAGTAAATTTTGTGAGCTGCAAATGACACAATAAATTACATTGAACTAGCATTTTTTAGCATCGAAACGGTGATACATGCTTACAAAAATTTAGTTATTATCAAAATTATTTTAAATCTCTTAATATAGGAATTTATTTAACCTTCTAATTGCCTTGTGTTTGGGATATTTATAATCATTCAAACAATGCAGAGACATAAATTACACTTTCGATATTATATTGACGCTGTATATTCAAAACATTTTTTGTCTTTTACAGTATTATACTGAGGCATCATTACAAAATAAAACATCCAAAAAACACAAATCAGGAATACCATAATAGGTATTAAAAGCTGCATATTATTTCTATTATATAAAAATGCAGTATCCAAATTCTCAAAAAGTTTTATTGATGGAAAATAGGTGCATTAAATACTTGTTACGTACATCTATTCCCAAACTGATGTATTTTATAAGGGATTGCAACAAAACACAATATCTCTCTAATAATTCCAACTGTTGCATTAAAATTTGGAACATTTTGCTTTTATTTATAAACATATGATATATGGCATTTATTTATAAAAATGACGATTTCTTATTGATCTGTTTAATTCACTTTAATTTAAAAATTGTATATCATTTAGGTGAGAATAAGGATACTATTAGGAGAGTATAGAGTTATAGGTGAATATAACGAGATATTAGTATAGAGATATAGGTGAATATAAAGAGATATTGGTATAAAGATATAGTGTGAATAAGGAGAAATATTGGTATAGAGATATATATGAATTATAGAGAGATATATATTTATTGTTCCTTGGCATACAAAGTAAATTATACAGGGGTTTCTAGAAATTGATCATAAATATATCTATTGTAAACTTAGCAAAGAAGATATATGTTATTAGTTTTAAAACGAGAATTCTGTTATAATATGTGCAGCTTTCTAACATGGTGAATTAAAGATTTAATACCATACTCAACTCAACATTTTTAAAAGTGTTTCGGTATTTTTTTTTCTTTTAAGACATAGCAAAATATCATTTTATTGTAGAAGATCCATATCTAACAAGAAAATAACAACTCACATCTTTGTGGCGCGCCAAGTAAAACTTGAATTAGCATACCAAAAAATTTATCCAATAAAATTGACTCCCAATATCAAAAGACGTGTGCATAAAATTTCATAAAAGCATCATGACAGTCAATAATCTTAGAAAATTCAAGAAAATCTGTCTGAATTTTAGTTTAATAAAAAAAATCTTCTTTATCGATCTCAATTGTCGAAAGTAAAAATATTCCCACTGAAAATACGACTACCTTTAAAAAGGTTTAAAATTCTTTTTAAATATAATTTTCAAGTTTTCAAAACGAGCTCTATTGATATATAAAATAGTTTAAACTCTTTTACGATGAAAAAATATATATATTCAAACTGTTGGCTAAAAAATTCCCTATTTATTATTCGGGAAAAGTTGAGCACTTTGCATTTTGAATAGGATTCTTGTATAATAGCAAGAATCTGCATATCGGTCTTTAACATGATTTTTGGTCCGCTTAGAGATTTGCATTTATCTTACAAGACGGAAGATGTCTGGAGCTCAGTTTTGAATACATAATATCCTTTTAAATATTTCGTTCTTTAAATTCTGTAGCCTATATCAATAGAATGTTATATTTTGCTTCTGTATTTGCTATTTTTCGAAATTAAGTAGAATATCGGTGTTAAACTACTAAAAATAACCATTTCTAAGACCGCTAACGAACAAAAAAGCCTTTCTTCAACAAAAAATATTTATCACCATATTTTTGTGCTCGAAAGAAACACAGTACTTTGTTCGTAGATAGAATTTGTCTCCTTTTTTTTGCCATCAATATTTCCACTTCTTAAATGCATCAAAATAAGGAATTGTATCATTGATTTCTCCATTGTAGAATGCATTATTTCAATTTGATTTGTATGAATTAAGCGGTATAATATCCCTCTTTCAAGTTGTAAAAGTTTCCTTTACAAATGACCTTAGCCCAAGCATCACAGGGATTGAGATCCGGGGAATATGATGCCACCTGCATCTAAAGTATTTCTTTGTCGCATAATTTGCTGAAAAGATAATCTAGTATAAAGAGATATTAAATTTGATATTATTTTGCAAACATCTTTTACAATGATGGTATTAAAAACTCAGAAGAGCGTTTATTAGTACGCTGAGCTATAGAATACTACATTGAAACGTATAAAAAATTTCATCCATCTAATTAATTCCGGTTTTCATTTATTATTTTCAGAGATAGGCATAATACCGAAAATGATTTTTCAGTTTCAGTTAGATATCAATTGTACGGATTCATTGAAATCTCAGGGTCGAATTTACTATATTTCAATTCAATATTCGAATACAATATTTTATAAATAAATAATTTAAAACATAAAAGTAGCATGTGGTGTATTTTGATGACAATTGCTTCAGATACTTGAATTCATCGGAAGGGATATGTGACTAAGAAACGATACATAATACTAAGATTCGCTGACATATATTGATAGTTGGGATAATACACTGCGATGAATACTCGGATACTCAAGTGATGTTTCACAACTTCATGAGAATGTGTTAGTTTATTAGAT
>JAPMOQ010003175.1:1269430-1282130 GCA_026543055.1 Argiope trifasciata
TGAATACTCGGATATTCAAGTGATGTTTCACAACTTCATGAGAATGTATTAGTTTATTAGATATAGAAAATGTTAAATAGCGCCCTGGTTTGGAGCAAGCAAAAGATTCATATTTATACTCATATTTATCAAGACTCGTATAGAAAAGGATTCACATAAGACACTTGAATAAAAAAGACATATTGAAGCAACATATATAGAAGCTATATTTTGTTTCATTTTAGTAATAACTCGCTCACTGTTATGATTTAAATCTATGATTAAAGCCAAATATTTAATTAGATTACCTCTTTTTTGTTATCATTTCACTATTTCAGTGAACGAGTTATATCTCCAGTTAATAAAATTGTACAGTTAAAAGAGTCATTACTATAGTTATGGAAGTACATGTGAATCACAGACAATTCACCCTGCATACAACTTGTTAGCCCTCTAGCTGCATATCCCAAAATTTACAATGGTTAGAAATCGTTTTTATCCCTTTCACTTGTATGTGAATCTCTCGCTAATGCAGTGCCGAGTTACATTAAATATTATTGAATAATAAAGTAATTTATAAATGGCAATTAACTCCGTTTCAAGAACATTTGAATGTATTCGCAAATGCTGGATTTAAATAAATATTTTTTTAATTTTTGCAGTTAGAGAGTTAACAACCTCCTAAAAATTATTTTCATCAAAATAATCCATTTCTATAATTGGCCTCTCCTTTGTTATCGATTAAGAAAGCAAATTAAAAAAGAGAACGGGTTACTAAACATCTGAACGTCTTTTAAATACCTTTAACTTCGAAACTTTTAATTACAACTTTACTCCCAATTTCAATTTATAGTTGAAGATCTATTAACGAGGGAAATTCAAGGCTATAGATTAAACTTATAAATCTGGCCTTAGACTGGAAAGAGAAAAATAATAATAATAAATCAAAGATTCGTCATAGATTCAAATTGTATTCTGTACGTAAGAAAAGTATATGATGCAATAAGTCAAGACTACTGCCGACAGAAGTAATAACTTATTATTAGCTACAGTAATTTTATGCTACCTCTTGTTAAAATCTGCCATTTTTTTCTAGTTTAAAATAAGAACTGTCAAATTTGAAAAAAAAATGTAGTTCAGATAATTGGCCATATATTCTGTTCTCTATATATTCAAAATTGTGCTCTAAATCGAATCTGACGTTCCAGTTTATTCCAAATGTTAAATTAGACCTATTAATTAGAAAATAAATTGACTTACTCAAAATTCGGATCTCAATTCTATATAATTATAATGTTTGTACAAATAATAGGATATATTTTATATATTTATTATGCTGGATGTACCACAAGATGTATGCCCTTAAAAATACGTGTGGTAGTATATTTTGAATCTTAATATAATTAAATATAACTCGTCAAAGACTGAAATTCAAAAACTATAAATATGATAAAACTCCTCCTTATTTAAATTCTCTTGAATGGCAAGCAAGATTCAACTCGCTGTAATGCTAATGTATTTCTGGATAATAACGGTATCCAACTGCATTCATGAAATAATTTACTTTTATATAAGATTTTGGAATTATGAGGAAAAAATACACCATACATCGTAAAGAGTTAGTTATAAAATTATTAATTAAAAACGCTTCTTTTTTTGAAGATCTAGGGTATTTATTTCAAGTTTTAATGTAATGTTACGCTGCCATATTCTCAGATAGACTCTCCATAGTATTCCTAGATCTTCTTTAAAGATTTAGCAGAGGCAGAGGGGAATTTCTGGTAGTGGAATTTATATTCCTACTTCTACCGGTGCTTTGGAGTTCAAAATCAAAAATCCTAATTTTTTCTCGTTTTTAAATCAGAGCTTATTATTATCAGAAAAAACATGCAGTACGTAGTTCAGATGGACGATCATTTCCAAGACATCTCGATCTTGGTTGACAGTGGCGCTTCAATTCAACACCTCTCTAATTAGGGTGTTGTTGGACACCAGACTAGTCTAGACATTTAAAATCTACTTGACGGATTTTCACCCTGTCATATCATACATTTTCAATGGCTCTTCTCATATGTTGGGGTTGAAGGTAATGAAAAAGCCAACTTCTTAGCCAGGTCTGCTACTGTGCAGGGGTTGAGTCATCGTGGGAAGCTCACTTTTAGAGATATTTCTTCCCTGACAAAAATAGAACTGAAAAAGCTTTCGAAAACCCCTCCTAACCACTCATGGTACCAATCATGGCAACAAATCCTGGTGGGCCTTCCAGCTTCGACCCAGATCCCACCAAACTGATTTCTCATGCTTCTTGAGTGATCATACTAGAGCCCTCACTTTTCTGCAGGGTTAAAAAATGTTCTTCTTCTTGCATACAGCCGACCACCTCGCCACCACTGAACGTAGCAGTATCGACAGGATTTGTTGTGGTCGACTGCTGACAAAAAATGTACAATGAGATTCATTGGTGTTCTGTATACATGGTTTACCCTGCTCATATTTTGGATTGTTTGGGTCTTAACAAAGACAAAGTCCTACGGGACCCACAACTGTTTTTTGGACTTTTTAGACCCAGATCCCAACAAACTGCTTTCTCGCGCTTTTTGAATGGTCATACTAGAGCCCTCACTTTACGGTAGGGTCAAAAAATATATCCTGAGTGCCATTGGTGTTTGGCATACATGGCTATCCCTGATCATATTATGGATTGTTTCGGTCTTAACAAAGACAAAGTCCACCGGAACCCTCAACGGTTTTTGAGCTTTTTAATTGTTTTCGGACTCATGGGAATTGTCTAGTTTTGATAGTAGCAACATTTCGAAATCAGTAGTAGCAACAGCAGATGTAAACTGCTTGTTAGAATAAAAACATATGTGGAGATATTTGGATTTCAATATAAATTTAACGTCATCCCAAATATTCCCGCTATTTTTATGAAAATGTGTTACGATACTGTGCACTCAAAATTAAGTCTTTGCTGAAAGTTACAACTCCTTATTAGATTTCTATGAAACAGGATGAGCCCAAATCATCTTCTTTATCAATGTCTAGACGATCCCCAAAAACGCTCTTATGACAGAATATTATCTGAAAAGTATTAATGAATTAAATTACTTTATATATACTGATGAAGGCAGTTCGTGCAACCCTTTTAAAGAAAATGCGAAAAAAATAAGTAAATCCGAAAGTTCCGGATTATTTTGATCACATATTGTATGTGTAATTTCCGTGCCTTTTAATCCCTTGAATGCATTTGATTACAGAGGCTCATCATGAACTGTTTATCCCAAGTTCCAGATGACGAGTTTAATTCATTATTCAAAACTACGAAGTCTTCAAGCTTCGTATTATAACAAATTTGTAATACTGTTTACTTGCTACATTCAGAATACTATTAAAAAGAACGAATTACAGGAATTCTTCACAGATTCAGGTTAATGAAGAAATAAGATACTCGCTTTTCGATATAATTTCAACTGAGAAACATGCTACAATTTACTTTAACAAGAACTTCGGTGAAAGAAATGATTGTGTTACATGTAAGTAATTAATAGCCATTAAAACTTCTATCGTATACCTCCATCGTTACTTCAATTAACGACAATTTCTTATTTGAATTATTAATGTTCCCCTGAGAAGGCTTTAAATTTTAAGAAACCTGCAGGCTATGTTGCTCGCTGTATCGAACCTTTAGAGAGATAATAGAGTTTCCAAATACAGCATCGTAAATTCGAATAATCTCTCTATAAAGCCCTATATCGATATTGAAAACACTGCTCGAATTCCGAGTAAAATTTGGACTGGAAATAAATATTTCAGACCCTTAATATTTTCCTTTTAATTCCGTTGCTTTTCGCTTAAAGCATACATTGCCGTCTATTCGTGGAAGAAGATATTTCTTAATTTTGTTTCCTTTTCTGTAATAAACCCTATCTTGTCTATCATTCTCTTTTCTTAGCAAACACAGTAGGCCGAGATTTCAGGATGATTTCATTACCAATTGCTCATCTTCTTTCTTTACAAGAGTCGAAAGATCTTGGATGTCGCTTAGTTAGGGGATGATCACTTGCATTAATTATAGGCTGTGTGATATTACAGCAGTTAAATTCAGAATTACAGATAAAAAAAATTACAGAAACTCTTTAAATAGCTTCCGTAATGATTTCCACGGATTTTCGCTAAATGTTTAACATTCTTCACGTTCCTGTTACGCTTCAGAAAATTATTTAGGATAAATGATATTATTCACCATTGACTCATATTTCGCAAAAACAACTTCTTTGTCTACAGTATTGGGTTTATTTTGAAATGCGATATATATATTGAAATCCAGAACTTTGATAGAAATGGCATCCCTTCCTAAATCAACAAGTTTACCCACAGAAATAATGAAATCCTTAGAGACATTGGATAGTAAAATCTGTTAAAACAAGCATGAATTACTCAAAATATTCACGTTATTCTTGGAATGAGATCATAATGTCTTATCCATGGATAAAATATTCTGATTTCGCTATTATTATAGACATCTTTCTATAGTAATTACGGAACATGACTTTGAATATTATATAGTAGTTGCTGAAAATAAAGAAATTATTACTCTTAATATCTGCGTCTTATTCTTCTCCATGTCTAAAATAAGGTAGAATTTTTTAATCCAACATGGATCTCTGATATCTACTACTCTGACGGCGTTGATTATCTACTACGCATTTACTACTCTGTGTTGAAATTATCTGGATCAACATCTGAATGACGCATCAAAATCCCTTGTAACTGTTCTTTTCACAAGTAGCAGTTCATAAAGAAATATGAGAGCAGTAACTTAACAATGCTTTTAGTTATTTCCGAGGAATAGCTCCTTTTTCCTTCATTGTAAGCACCATATGAGAAACTATAAAGGCAAGCAAAACAATATTACAGATTCGTATTACAAATCTGTAATATTGTTTCCTTGTCACTTTAGTATCACCGCTAGTAAGACAGATTTACAGATCCATAGCAATCAACGATTACGTGCAATCCGGAAATGAAATTCTTTCCAAACCTAGAAATCTTTTCAAATAAATCAGTTACCTAAAAGATTAATCGAAAATAGCAAATAAACAAAATTATTTTTTCTTGTTTCTCGGTCAAGTTTATTTAGAAGTTCGAGTTTTTTCTGAGATTTCTTCATTTGAATTTTTTCCTTTCCTGACATGCGTCTTAGAAACCAAGGAAATTAGTAGATATGAACATTACCACGTATCCTATACGATGAAAAAATATTCAAAAGCATGCAGCATTATTTTGTGATATGGACTTAATGTCAGAGATACAGCATATTGTCGGTATGCTTGATCGTTAGATTTAATGTCATGAAATCGGTTGAATGAAGTCCAATAAATTTGTATATTTTAAATTCTTGATTAATTAGTAAAGAATTCCTTGATCATTGAAAAATAATTCCTTGATTCCTTGAAAAATAATTAATTAAAAAAACTGAAATACTGTTTTTAGACAAAGAAATTTTCAAATCTAGCAACTGTAGTTACTTTTTGGAATTATGATTTCTTAAAATTTAAGAATAATTTTCTTTCGAAAATAATGCTTTTATGAATAATTTTCTTTCGAAAGCTTTTATAAAGATTTTAGAATGCTTTCACAAAATTCATTATTAAATAAAAAATAATGCTATACATGAATTACTTGTAAATCCCTTATTCGTTAAGTATAAATATTCAGTCTAAAACGTTAGACAAACAAATATTCGTTAAATGTCAGTTGTTATTAAAAGGGATGAATGGTAATTTATGGCATATTAATGAATAATTTTTTTAGGAAAAATTCTATATACATCAAAATTTAAATAAATATCATACAGAATTATAAATAAATAAAATTGCTCTATTTTTTGTTGAATTTTCAAAGCTTTATTAAAAGCTAATTATACGAAAATTAGAATAAATCTTCCCACTCTGTCTTAGATTTGAATGCATGTTTTGCCAAATATACTTCTTATAATTTTTTTTCCAGAGTTTTGAATAAATGCTTCTTCAAGTACATTTTTGTCAGGGAATAAGTCAAGTAAAGCTCGAAGTGCAGAACACCTATTTAAAGTGCACTTTAAAAGTTTTCCAGGTAGAATGCAATTTCTTTAATGCAGTTTCTGCACTTTCTGAATCATTTATATTCTCATTTTTATGCTTTTATTACCCTTTCTTTCACTAAAGCTTTAGACTAGTAATGGAATAAATATTGGAGAGCAAGTCTACATATCAGACGAAATCAAAGTAAATATTCAGTTCTAGAGTACATCAGAAATACTTCAAAATGAGAATCTTGGGGATCGTACTTAAATGATATGAAAAATACCTCAAATAAAGATAGAATTTTTTGTAACTTGAAGATTTGAATTTCATATTTTATAAAACTTTCATCTATATAAATAAAAACAAATGTGTGTCTACGTGTCTCTTATTCACTGCCGTACCGCTCATCCGATTGAGATGAAACTTTGAATACTTATTTCTAGCTCTTACGGGATGGTTACAGGTATAGCAAAATTATGTAATCTATATAAATAAAAATGAATGTTTGTCTGTATGTCTCTTATTGACTGCCGTACCGCTCATCCGATTGAGATGAAACTTTGAATACTTATTTCTTGTCTTACGGGGTGGTTACAGGTATAGTAAAATTATATAATCTATATAAATAAAAATGAATGTTTTTCTGTATGTCTCTTATTCACTAACGTACCGCTCATCCGATTGAGATGAAACTTTGAATACTTATTTCTAGCTCTTACGGGGTGGTTACAGGTATAGTAAAATTATATAATCTATATAAATAAAAATGAATGTTTTTCTGTATGTCTCTTATTCACTACCGTACCGCTCATCCGATTGAGATGAAACTTTGAATACTTATTTCTAGCTCTTACGAGGTGGTTACAGGTATAGTAAAATTATATAATCTATATAAATAAAAATGAATGTTTTTCTGTATGTCTCTTATTCACTACCGTACCGCTCATCCGATTGAGATAAAACTTTGAATACTTATTTCTAGCTCTTACGGGGTGGTTACAGGTATAGTAAAATTATATAATCTATATAAATAAAAATGAATGTTTTTCTGTATGTCTCTTATTCACTGCCGTACCGCTCATCCGATTGAGATGAAACTTTGAATACTTATTTCTAGCTCTTACGGGGTGGTTACAGGTATAGAAAAATTATATAATCTATATAAATAAAAATGAATGTGTTTTCTGTATGTCTCTTATTCACTACCGTACCGCTCATCCGATTGAGATGAAACTTTTAATACTTATTTCTAGCTCTTACGAGGTGGTTACAGGTATAGTAAAATTATGTTATCCAAAATAAATAAAAATGAAAGTTTGTCTGTATATCTCTTATGCGGTGCCGTACAGCTCATCGGATTGTGATGAAACTTTGAACACTTATTATTTGCATTAATTTGTTTCTAATGAAAATGGAAAAACAAACAAAACAATATTGTCAACTCTAAAGTCTTGAATAATTAAGTATTAAAAAATAGAATTAATATTATTTACGCTTCTCCTTATGTATCACTCAATTTCAATGAATATATTATTTTCCAATAGGAAAATAAATATTATTCTTTCTGTCATTCCTAATTAAACAAGACAGTTATTTTAAATTTCAAGCAATATTTTCAAAATTATTTCCTCTGCTGCAGCAAGTACCAGCTAGTTCATGATAAAACCAAATGGTCGTGGGAATGGGATATATTAAAATGATAAATTTCATTACTTTTTAAATAATGGTATTTATATTGTTATCAATAGGTTATTTGAAGGATAACTTTTGCTGTCAAATTATATTTTGATTAATTAGAATTTAACATCATTTATACGTAACATCAATTTATTTAAAACAATACGAAATTGCTACCACAGACACTTAAGATAAATACAAAGCCATTATTTTGAACATGGAGATAAATTTTAAAACACTTAATAGTCTTAAAAACAATTTCTTTTTAATTTGCAGTTTAAAAAAATTTAAAATCACAAAAGTTATTAATTTCATAAATAGCTAATGAAGAATAATTACAGAAGTCTTAAACTTTTGTTCATATGATTTTGAAAAGCATTTCTTTTGAAGAAATGCTTAGAAGTATGAATAGAGAATTATAAAAGTATATAGGAGCTCGCTTGTAAGCATAAGATATACCTATTATACGGAATAGGTAATTAAAATTTTCAGTAATTTTTGATATGGAATAAATAACTAAATTTCAGAATCCTTTCTTTTCCAATGTTTTAATATACAAAGAAGAAATATGATAATATTCATTCCTGATTTCTTTTATAAATCTCTTCGTTTGTGACGTCCATTAATGTGAAAATGCATCTCTTTTATTCACTATTTTTCATCATTATTATAAAGGTTTAACAAATTTTGAACGAAATATATCAGAGGAAATTATATATAAGTGAATGCAAGTAACTAACACAAAATCTCATCAAGTTAATTGAAGGAAATTTGGTAAATGTTTTTATCGCCAATTGCAGCCTTGTATAAGAACGGGCACCAAAACACCAATTGATTGAATGTATCTGTCTATTTATTCATGTGCATGTAAAAATCTACTCAAATGCACAACAAGTTAGGAAATTCAGTTTGAAATGTGGTCAAATTAAATTTAATTAATAAGATCGAAACTGTATATTTGAATGAAATTTTGGATTCTGTCGATCATCAGACCTGTAGAGTTGAATGAAATTTTGGATTCTATCGATCATCAGAACTGTAGAGTTGAATGAAATTTTAGATTCTGTCGATCATTAGAACTGTAAAGTTGAATGAAATTTTTGAATTGATCAATCAAGGGAAAGAAAATTAAATTTTGTACTCGGTCGTTTTCTGAGTGCAACGGAGTTGAGCATGGAACGCTTCATATTATAGAAGTATATAAGAAAATTGAGAGGACAATAGTTATGTTGCAATTGGCGATAGCTAGGATCGAACTCGCGATCTTATGGTTCGTAGCCAGATAACATGACCACGACTAAAAGTGATTACTCAGGTTTGACGATGTTATCTGACTTATAAAGCTTCCAATACAAAGTGATCACTCAGTTTTGAGGATATTATCTGACTTATAAAGCTTCCACTACAAAGTGGTCACTCAGTTTTGACGATGTTATCTGACTTATAAAGTTTCCACTACAAAATTTAACATTTAGAGAAACGCTGTAGTATATATTAATATAATAACTGAAATCAATCCTTCATAAATATTATAATTCGATATAATAAATACATATAATTCGCAAACAACTTAAGTACGCTATAGTCTTACAGTTCATTCTATTTGAAAATATACTTTCACAAGAACACGCTATATAATTAGATAATAGAAAAAACATAGTTGAGGTTTTAAAAATGTATTTCACTGAAACATAAAAATACAATGTTTTCTTTTTAATTCTTGTAACATATCTACTTTTTCCTTTCTTGTATAAGATCGTTCAATCATGTTATATGGAGGTTTCCTGTATGCATTGTAAAAATAAGTTTGAAATAAGTTAAGGTGAACTCAAAATGAATATTTTGGTAATACAAAAACTGTAGTGACCCAAGGTAAAAATTTAGAATTCTGAGAAAATAAAAAATTGCCACACCCAACATTCCAGTCTAGACTTATCTTCAATTGATTGCAATTTTCTTTTCCTGTGGGCGGATTATCTAAAACTCTATTCAGGTGCTGTATCGCATACAACATGTAATCTGACAATTTGAAAGACTTCAGGAAGTCGAAAAATCTATTGTGTGCCTTTTCGTCACTAAATTCAAAAACATGCCTTCCAAATAAATTGAAATACGAAGAATTCATTGAGGAATATTTGGCTACAACACAATACTTTGAGTGACGAATAATAATGCAGCTTCTGGTATCATCTAAAACAAATAAAAACTTAAAAAAACCACATAATACTAATAAACAAATAAAACTTACGAATATTTGAGGCATATTTGTTAAATTATGAACCATTTCGAAGAAAAAATTATGGACTACTGGTTACGGCGATCGTAATTATGAGATGTACATGGATAAAAATTGGGTGGATGGATGGATGGATGTTTGGATTTTTATGGCGCAAGAGCCAAAGCTGGCCATGCTGAGCCAAACAAGTGGTATGTGTTTATTGCCAAATGATCTATAAATAAAATATTTCTTCAAAGTCAAAATACGAACAACGTTTTATTTTTATAAAATCAAAGTACAATAAGTTTAAAGGACAAAGATCTTAAAATTAGAACTCCAGTTACAGAAGAGATTCCTAGAAAATGCTTAAAAACCCCATGATACTCATATAAAATGGATAAAATTTATGGCTCTTAAAAATTCAAAGATATTCTTGTGACGGTTTTCTCCCACCTATTCACGCATCTCCAATGTTAAAGAATTAAAATACCGCATACGATAAGTATTAAATTTAGGACACTGAATTAAAATGTGTAAAACTGTAAGATTGACACCGCAATCTGAGCACATCGGTGCACGCTGACCAAATAAAAGATGTTTGTGCATGAGTCGAGTGTGACTAATGCGTAGTCTGGTTAATTTAACATCTTCTCCTTTGATCGAGACAACAGGCCACAAGTTAATAATTGGTTTAATAAAAGGCGATTTATTTTGGATAAAAATTGGAACATCAGAGCTAAAGTCTTCATCCTCATTTCTATGCTCCATCAATGAAATGACTTCCAGGGATATATTTAAATCACTCAATGGTTAGAAAACAGGCTTCAATAATATTTTAAAGAAATCAAAATTCTTTATCATAATCAATATTCAAATTCTTTATCGTGATCAAAATTATGATCAATATTCGAAATTCTATATCATGTTAAGATCTCACATTGAGACTCCTCCAAATTGAAGTTTCTAAAAATATCTGCGGGGCACTCTTTAGTCAGAAGTAATTCTTCGATATTATTGTCAAGAAATCAGATCAATTAAGCCAGCATTCAAAATTCTATATCATATCAACATCTTAACTTGAGATTCCTCCAAATTAAAGCTTCCAAAAATATTTATGGGCCACTATTTAGTCAAATGTAATTCTTCGATATTATTGTCAGCAAATAAAAATTAAATCAATCGAATGAGTGAGCATTCTAAATTCTATCATACCAAAATCTTAGGATGAGACTTTTCCAAATGGAGGCTTCTAAAGATGAGCCACTCTGCGATTAGAAGTACCTCTTCAATACTGCTGTCAAGAAATCAAAATTAAATCAAATGGTTAACATTCGAAATTCTATACGATGTCAACATCTTAGATTGAGACTCCTCCAAATAGAGGCTTTCAAAGATATTTATGTGTCATTCCGTAGTCAGAAGTAATACTTCAATATTACTGTCAAGAAAACAAAATTAAGTCAATTGATTAGGTCATTCTTTAAAACTCTGCATCATGCCAACATCTTACACTGAGAGTCAAATAAATAGAGGCTTACAGAGATATTTCTGATGTTTTGCATTGTTGGTTTCCAAATGTTCAATTAAATAAAAGCTTGAAGGATGGATACAAGATTCTATCACCAAACCAGCAGTACTATACTCCATGCAAAAAATGCAAATAAAAAAATCTAAATTTAGTTTTACAGAATATTTTAAAACAGAAGAAGCAAAAGCAACCAGAGAAGATATAAATGTTACAACATGGGTTTTAGACATTTTCTATTACAAATACATACAAAATATAACAGCATTTATTCCCAAATATTTAAAAAAATGTATAATTTATAATAATTATAAGGTAATTAATGACTGTGATAATATATAATTCTCATTTTTTTTAATGTTTAGTGCTCCGATACAAAATAATAAATCGACTGAAATACATTTATAAAAGAAATTCTGCTCACATAAGAAAGTTGAAATTTTGGAAGTTTATAACTCATAATTATTTTACTCAAATGATTTACATTTTGTACATTAAAAAGTTAATCTGACTTGGAAAATTACAATTGTTATCTCCAAAAACAATTTCAGTGGGTGCAAATTTAGAAATTAGAGAATTCATAAACAAACGAAAATAATCTATAATCTTACAGATATTTATTTTGAAATTTATTGCTTGTATTTTAAATATCCCACAAATTCGTGAATCGCATATATTCGACTTTACTTCTACTCGCGTCCTATGTATATTTTCTACATCAAAACAATTTAGCATAATGGTGTTGTGTGTAAATAATACCATTATTATGTGAAATAACATTTTTTAATATTGTTTGTATCCTCTCTGAATTTAAACAAACTTGCGAAAAAAATTCGATATCTGAAATTCTATTCATTTCTATCTTGATACAATATATTTTTTATTTCAATTGATTGATTCCAGAGACATTTATCGCTTCTCGCAACATCCCTGCGAGAAAAGAGCCGGCCAACGGTCATCTCTCCCGCGGGAGTTCCTCTTGAGCCAACCGTCGGCTTTTTCGATAGTATGAAGACGATATATCTTCCCAGGACTCCCGAGGAAAAAATAAACAGTTCAAATGGGACGTTATTTGACAAAAATCGCCAAATAAAGTCTGATATATGTCTGAAGGCTAAGCTGAAATCAATACAATAATTTTGGAAAGAACTTGCAATGGATTACTATTTATCTGACGGATATCAACTGCAAGAATAACAAGATTATGTCCACATCTTTCTACTTTATTCTAAACAA
>JAPMOQ010003175.1:1282140-1305750 GCA_026543055.1 Argiope trifasciata
ATGACACTGTGGTGTCCTAAAAAAGCTACTGTAATCACTTACAGATTTTTTTACGAATTCTTGGATATAAGAAAACGGAACACAAATTCCCTATTTCTTTCATCAGGCTACTCAGCTTTTGGTCTGAATTTTCTCGAATAGTGATGATATCGATTCTGCATGTAAAAAGTATATTTCTTTTGTAAAAACACCGTTGCGGCACGTCTGTTTCATCGTGATTTTCCCTAACTAAGCGCTCTATTCCAAGATTCCATTTGTTTGATTAATTCTCTGCTTTGGAGCTAATGAGACGAATTCTTTCATGCGTGGCATATTATTTTGGATAATTGAGTGGAGCAAATGAGGGTTATATAAATAAAATAATGAAGCTAATAAAATTAAACATAGTCTCAAGACTCTAAACCATATTTAAATGGTATCATCCAACGAACTGCTTCTTTCCAAATTTCTTCATCATACCTATTAATAGATGGTTTGATTTGCATCAGGCTGGTACGTATAACAAATCAATGCTGGAGCAGGACCTTGACTCACAACATCAAATTCATCAGCATTGTCGCAAGATTTTGATTTACATGTTTAGATGTCATTATCGGATGAACTGCTTTTTTTCAAATTTCTTCACCACACGTTTTAAAGAGAGGCTCTTTTGTGATTTGAATCAGACTGGTACGCAAAGAGAATCATTGCTGGCACTGGAACTCTTGTCGTGGTCCTATAACCACAAAACCAGATTGACAAACATAGTCTAGAGACTATGATTTACAAGTTTAGATCATATCATCTGGAGAGTTGTTTCTTTTTGTATTTTTTCGAGTATTTTCTTTCTGACATACATATTAAAGGAAAGCTGGTTCGTGATTTGTACCAAACTGAAACGCATTACAAATTGGCTGCGAAACTCTAATCGTGGTCATCTAATCACAAACCCAGACTGACCAGCATAGTTCTTTCCAAATGTCTTTACAACACCTATTAAACGATAGATATTTCATGATTCATACCAGATTGGGACACATAGCGATTCTTTTTTCGTTCTTGAACTCTGCCCATTGTCTTCTAACCACAAAACCAATACTGTAGCATCAAGGTCTCACAATCTCACTAAGACATGCAGTTAAAAGAAATCATAACTTTTCAGGGAACCCATATTTTATCATACTTATCAGTTCATTTATTTCATGATTTTTATAGTCATAATTAACTATCTATTTTCATTTTTAAAGCAGTGATGAATTTATTTTCAAACAAAATTTTGATCTTTTTTAGCTGATCCACATTTTATTAAACATAATTCGATGAACTGTGAAATTGAGCGTAACATATATGAAATTCATTTGGTCTTTTACTGGAGTTTAAAAATTCAAATATCTGAAATCAGTAAAAGAATATTGATAAAATGAATTTGATTTTTTAAAATGACCCTTGCAATACAAAAATATTTATTTCGTAAAATTTCGGAATGCTCAAATTTATTTTTTGTTCTAAACAGAAAAAATATAAAGTTTGTTATGTGGCATAGGATGAACAGTTGTTTTCCTCTGCATGCTATGGCGCACCTATATATATTGGTAGAACTATTCAGGCACTGAATTATTAGAATTTTCTTCTCGGTGAACTTAGGATTAAGATAAGGATCATTCTGAATTTCTTTCTATCCTTCTTTTATAACATTACACTGGAAGATTATGTAGCAGAATCTTGACTCCAAAAATTAGAAGTTTCTACGTTTGAAACTCGATTCCGTAAATTTGAATTTCTACGTTTGAAACTCAATTCCGTAAATTAGATTCACGTTAAATCTAAATTTATTTAAAGTCAAACATCACCAGCTGGTGAAGCATGGCGCTTTGAACAGAGTGGCCTGCTCAAGTGCCCTCTTTTGATCGTGGCTCAAAATGATGAATCCTAAAGTCCCTTGAGTTGATTTTAAGTATTACATTAATCTAATTAAATTAAACTAAACCTTTTATATTACCATATGGGTGATAGGTAAACGTTACGGTAATGAAGGGTGATAAATAATTTCAGGTGGTTGACAAGATATACTTAAGTATTCTAGTGATAAAGTAACTTAGGTAATCTATTGATAAAATAACTCTTGGTGATATTTTGATAATAGGTAATATAGAGATAAAATAACTTAAGAAATCTATTGACAAAATAGCTTTAGGGGATTTTTTGGTAATGTAACTTAGGTAATATTTTGATAGAGTAACTTAGATAATCTATTAAGATCAAATATTCCCGTTCCGCCACCAAAATTTCCATCTTAAGAATTATCGTTATGAAAGGTGATAAAAAATCTCAGGTAGTTGATTAGATATACCTAAGTATTCTTATGATTAAGTAACTTAGGTAATCTATTTATAAAATAATTTTAAGGGATCTTTTGATAATGTAACTTAGGTAATATATTGATAAAGTAACTTAGATAATCTATTAAGATTAAATATTCACGTTCCGCCATCAGAATCTCCATCTTAAGAATTATCGTAATGAATTTCTCTATTCGCCATATGCATGCTCACTTAAGAGTGTAAGAAGTACTGAAAAGAACTGTATATATGGAAGATCTATATTTAAAGTTTATTTTTACTTTCTTTTCTTTAAAAGTAACTGAGGCAAAACATGGTAATGATAGTTTTTTTTTAAAAAACATAAATTTGAAAAACTTGAAGATTTTTATTCACACATACTGTAAAAATGCCCGGAATTATATTCGTCAACTTCCAAAACACACGATGAAAATAAAGTATATTAAATAGTTTTTTTTAAGTAGTACTGACTTTTGCAATCTAAAATCGAACAATAGTAAAATAGTGATATATCAACAGGTATTTTCATCATTCAAAAATTACTGGATTCACTCTACAAGTTAACAATAAGTTAACCAGGCTGGCTTGCATTTTTAGTTTTCTTTAAAAAATAGCCTTTGATTTTTCTCTGGCTATTTTTTGATTCCGTTTAACGGAAATTAAGCCATCTTTTTTTGTAAAAAAATAAACAGAACTCATTTTGAAAAAGTTGTATATTGTTTTAGAGCTGATTTTATAAACTGTAGGATTACAAAATTATTTAATAAACAAAAATACCATAATTTTAATTGAAAAAACTTTAAAATACCTTATTGTAAAATAGCTGCCTGATTATTTTAATATTTTAAATACTTTGCCACTAAAATTAATCATGATATATATTTATATAGATAGATAAATATAGAAACAGAAATAACATCAGGCAATAATATGTCTTAATGTTCCCTAATACAAAAGTATCAGCAATAGACAAGCTATAATACGAAAATTAATCGCAAGATGCTCACTATCTTTTAAGAAATATTCAGGTCATGAGTGAACTGATAAAGTCAGTTGAATTTAATTTCTAAATCCTATTCATAGAAAGAACTGTCAACAAAATTTGCATTAGTATTGAAATTTTCAACATTATATAAAAATAAATACTGAAGATATAATACATTTAAAGAAAACTCATTTCGAAAAGATATTGATTGAAAAAAAAAAATAAAAGATAATAACATTTTATCTTGTAATTTTTAGAGATTTCTATAATATTACAGATAACTCTTTGTTATTAAATCATTTAAATAACCACACATCATTAAAGCGTATATCGTTTGCTTACATAGAAGCTCCTTTCGTAAAACTGATGCTATATTTATATTTTTCAAACTTCCTTTCAATATTGCTTTATGAATTTGAAACCTAAAACACTGCCTTTTATAATAGAAATTTAATATTCTCTTAAATTATCATTGAATGAGAAAAATGGTTAGTTTGCTACATTTTAAAGGAATTTTAATTCTCGCGGCTTCATTTTGTTTGGCAATTTGAAGTATTTTATCTATTTACGAACATAAATAATTATCTATTAATTTTCTAGATATTTACATTGATATAATATAGATACACAGAGAATACATTCTGTAGAAAATATTAACCTCCGTTAAAATTAAATACTTCAAGAAACTTCTTTGTTTCAGTTTTGCCTTGTAACATTTTCTAACAGTAACTTAGAAAATTAATCTCCCTTAAAATTAAGCCTATAATGGCATTTGCCCAACCGTCCAACGAAATTAATTAATTTTTATTAAAATTATATATTTCATTATGAATACTTTTATTCATCTTTGAGGTTGTAATACTTTAAAAGAAAAACTAAAAAATATTTCATAATGACTTATTAAGTTAATAAACATTCATTTTCATCATCAACATATAATATTAGGGAAACAAAATAATCCTCTTTTGTCCTAAGACTTTAATGGTTATCTTTATATTTATTATAAGTAACTTAATTGAACATTCCTCTTAGTAAACAAACTTTACCACTTGCAGAATGAAGTCAAAACACCTACGCATGACATTAGCTTTCACTTTGATTAGAAATAAAAATGAAACAGTTCAATCTATATAAATTAAATATTTTCTCTCAACTCAGTTTCGAATGCTGATTTTATTATTTTATCTATATTTAAAGAGAAATTTCTTTAAAATTAAATAAAAATCACTTAAATACTTATAAATACATAATCCTTTTTCATAAGAGACTAATATATGTGCAATCTGAAAGATTTTTCTTTAATACTTCCACTGTTTGTTTATCAGGTTTAAAAGTATTCATACTTTTAAAAAAGGAAATACTTTTGAAGTGATTAAAGCTATTGTTTTATTTTGCCAGTATTTTATTAGAAAATGAGAATGAAATTAATTCAGAAAACATAATCTTCAACCGAGATATTTCAACAGTTAAAATGCGTTCTTATATAAACATAAGAGATATTTTTTCAAAAGCTGAAAAGCATTCTAAAATTCTAAAAACGGAAATGATCTAAAAAAGAACTTATTAACCTAAAAGTAGTGAACTTTTTTCTCAATTGTAATTGTTTTGAATGATTAAATTTATTTTAAATGAAATTTCATTCAAAGAAAATGTCTTCAAATTTTAAATGGTTTAATTGAAGTGCATGCCAATTTAGCTTTTCTTAGGTTAGTCTATTAAAAATAAAAATATTATAAAAAACAAAACGCTAATAAAAATAACCTAATAAAAACCAAACCCATATAAAAGTAATATTGTTAAGATTTCTATCATCTCAATTGTTAATAGAATTTATATGCATTTCTTTAATTATTATAAAGCAAAAAACATTATATTTTCAAATACTTTTTCCAAGAATTAAGATGATAAATTATTAACTTCAATATAATTAATTCAGGAATTATATGAGTTCCTAGCATAATTATTTCGAAAACTACCTTGCACACAATTAAATGTTTCTGAATATCACATAATAACAGTAATAAAATAATCTGAAAAAATTCACAGTAATTTGGTTTTAAAAAATTCTTTTAGTTAGTTTTGATAATACTGAAACGAAAACCAATTCCAGAAAACTTATGAAATCGTTTGCACATTTCTAACTGACAACTAAATAATTTGATTTATTTCATTTTCAATATATATCGCATTTAAATTATATGCAATTAATGTTCATAGCGAATTATATTTTTAATATTTTAACAATACTGGTAGCGCTAAATTTTTATTTTTATTTCAGCATTTCATAATAATATACAGTCATTTGAATTGCTAAGATTCTTAATTATATAGATATAGTTTTCTTATGAAATGAAATTATAACGTATCAATTTACTGTTTTGTTATTGTTTTCTAATTTAATATTAGCTGTTATTTTTATTTTGCAATATTTCTTTATTGATACAGAATCAGTTATTCAAAAATGCAAACATGGATAAATTATATAATAAAGGTTATTTTCAGTAGATAATTACAGATATTTTTCAGAACAGAAAATAACTTCCGTATTTCTCTTGCTTTATCTCTTGAATATTGAGTATCAGTTATCTGATTTAGAAGATCAGCGGCAAAAATTATTTTCATTAGATAAATATAAATGTTACTCAGGATAAAAATTAACTTCCGTGATTCTCTTACACCATACATTGACTGATTCTGATTCCATCATATAAAATAGTAGCTATAAATTCATAATAATACTTAGATTATTTTTAGAAGATATTTATAAACGCTTTTATATATATTATGAAGAATGTGTTCCATGACTTTTCAATGTGTAAAATCTTTTTTCTCCAACTTCGTATTTATAATTTTCTTCATAATCAATTGAAGAATATTACTCCTATCAAATATTTATTTATATAACGAGCCTTATCTCAATCACGGAAATTCAATTTATAAGTTGTATACAAAACTTGTTGAGCCTCTCATTCTTGTAAGCATAACCAAGCATACAAAGTAAAACGAAACACACGAACGGCTGCTTCTAGCGAACGCGTGTTTCTCCAAAAAAAAAGAAGAAAATTAAACTTTTTATCACCAGCGAGAAATGCAAAGAAATGCGGAAGATGTTTCTATCCGATCTGAAAGCAAGTCTTAATCTATGTAAGAAGATGATGGCACGTCTAAGTTTTCTTACCTTTCGAATCGGACGGCGAGAAAAAGAATAGTTCGTAGCTAGCCCATAATGGCAAGTTAAGTGTTCGCTCGGCGCGAACTCTCCTGTTCACATCACTCATCAAATAATAGTCACTCGGGCTGGGACCATTCAAGTCACCACTCCCAGTTTCTATAGCAACTCCAACACAAACTGCTACATGTGCTCGGCTACTTTTCATTTCCTGTACCTCCACGTGGTCTGGAGGTGATCTTTTCCAACCCCCTCCATTGGATCACAACAGGTTTGTTTGCTGTTTAAAGATTCAGCAGAGAGAATGGGGAAAAAAGAGTTATGAGACTATGGGAGGTATAATCGGCAGGTAAATACTCCACCCAAATCGTGGAGCCAGGCTTTGTTTGTCCGCCAGAATACCTATTTTGTCCATTCGAAATAAATATATGATTTAAAAGAGTAATTTGAAAATAAACATAAAAAAAGTATTACATAAATAAAAGAAAGTGCTGGAGAAGGAAATTTGATTCTGTTTCGATTTGGATTGGAGCTATATTTCTATCTCTTTAACAAATAGGAAAAGAATTCCTCCATTCGAAAAAGTAGTTTGAAAATATACATAAATGAAAAAAGTGCTGGAAAAAAGAAACTAAGTTCTATTTAGATTTGGATCTTCGGTTTAGATTTGCTTCGCAGCTACATTTCTATCTCTTCAACAAATAGGAAAAGAATTCATTCATTCGAAAAAGTAGTTTGAAAATATACATAAATGAAAAAAGTGGTGGAAAAAAGAAACTAAATTTTATTTAGATTTGGATCTTCGGTTTAGATTTGATTCGGTTAGATTAGACGATCTTCGGTTTAGATTTGGATCACAGCTGTCACAGCTTTTCTGTCTCTTTAGCAAATAAGAAAATAATTCATCCATTTGAAATCAATATATGATTTAAAAGAGTAATTTGAAAATAAACATAAAAAAAGTATTACATAAATAAAAGAAAGTGCTGAAGAAGGGAATTTGATTCTGTTTCAATTTGGATCGCAGCTGCATTTCTATCTCTTTAACAAATAGGAAAAGAATTCGTCCATTCGAAAGAGTAGTTTGAAAGTAAATATAAAAAATATTACATAAATGAAAAAAAATGCTGGAGAAAAGATACTGAATTCCATTTCAATTTGGATCGCAGCTGCATTTCTATTTCTTTAACAAAAAGGAAAAGAAATCATCTATTTCAAGGAGTAATTCGAAAATAAACATAAAAAATATTACATTAAGGAAAAAAAAGGCTGGAAAAAGAAACTGAACTCTGTTTGGATTTGGATCACAGCTGCATTTCTTTCTGTTTAAAAAATAGGAAAAGAATTCGTTCATTTGAAATCAATATAACATTTAAAAGAGAAATTTTAAAATAAACATAAAAAGTATTACATAAATAAAAGAAAATGCTAAAGAAGGGAATTTGATTCTGTTTCGATTTGGATCGCAGCTGCATTTCTATCTCTTTTACAAATAGGAAAAGAATTCATCCATTATAAAGAGTCATTTGAAAATAAACATAAAAAAATATTACATAAATAAAAAAAAGGTGTTGGATTAAAGTAGTTGAATTATGTTTAAATTTGGGTCACAGCTGCATTTCTAACTCTTAGTAAATAGGAAAAGAATTATTCCATTTGAAGTCAATGTAGGATTTAAAATAGTAATTTGAAAATAAACTAAAAATATAACATAAATGAAGAAAGGCACTGGATTAAAGTAATTGAATTCTGTTTAGATATGAATTGCAAATGCAAATTCTATCTATTTAAGAAATTGAAAGAGATGTCATACATTTGAAATCAATGTAATATTTAAAAAAATAATTTGAAAATCAGCATGAAAAATATTATATAGATAAAAAAAAATTCGCATATGTTTCATACATATCATAGAATCAAATAACTTCTATTATATTTTAGAATATGTCATATAGCTACAAAAGGAGAGGTCATATAATTATACAGATGATTCAGAGCACAGACAGAAGTCATGGCACCGAATGTTTTAATGATCCGACTATAAAGTCTATTCAAAAATTGCTGAATAAAATTTAATCTACTGGCACCACTCCAGTATTCCATGGCCTATTCTTTTGTTAAAATAAATGTGAACATCATTAGGAATATTTCAGATGTTAAGATCTGTAATAAATTCTTTAGATAATAGAATGGAATCAGAGAATGTAGAGTTTTTACTAGTATATCTGGCTGAAAATCAAAAATATTACTTCATTCAAAATGATAACTTCAAGCATTTTTTTTTTAAATCCACTAATTCACGTATCGACATGAAATTAGAGCCAAATGCCTGTCTTTCAATGAACTGAATTATTTAAGAGTTATATTAATTGAATTACTTTTTCTATGAGGATGGGATAATGAATTTCAAAAGAAATCCGAATAAAAATTTCTATCTCCATTTTATATATGACTTGTGGCTTCTATGAATTATGTCCCTTTATTCCTGTTTTGAAATATTATCAAAGAATAACCTTTGATATAATATCTAAGTGTGTTATTGGAAACAAATCAGGATTAATCGCTACAAAATAAAGTGCAATTAAAACAGAATAATAATTCATTTATGGTTAGAGAAAACTTCTTTACATAAAATCGTATATTTAATGTTAATAAATTAAGATTTTAATAAAAGCTTAAAAGGTGACCAACGATTCTTGAATTCGTTTAGAATAACAATTTTTATTCTCGAATATCATATTTTTTATTCGTCTGGTGCTATACTTTTAAAATATGATTACTCTATTCTAACATTTTCATAATTTTCTCATTGTGTAATTTCTTTAAATTCCGGAAAAAATTATTCTTTCTACGATAACTCCAATAAAGGCAGGATTTATTTAAAGAATATAGAATACAGTTTGGAATGTATATGCCCAGTATGGCTTAAAGGCTTAATACGATGGAGACAAACAATTAATACAATATAAAAATTTAAAAAAATCTTTAAATTTTAAAAATTAATGACTGATTTATACTTTTAATAATACTTTATGCTTTAAACCATTTATACTTTTGGTTTTTTTTTAAAGTTCAGTAAAGTAACAGCATCCAAATATCTGAAATCTTAATAAAAATTGAATTTAAATCAAATCATAACACATGTATTTAAAAAAGCGAATTTTAAAGACAAAGAAAAGACCCTGAAATACTATTATGCCGATTGAAAGTGACATGAAATTCACAAAGAATTAAAAAAGAACCATAATCTGAATTATTTGCTCTGTAAATCAAAAATATCTAAGAACTTAGCAGTGATAAATATGCCAAGTTAGAGCTACATTTACTAAATACGTTTCTTTTCTTTAAATTCAGTACAGTTACTGCAACAGTAACGATAAGTTACCTCATACAACAGTCGGGCTGCTAATTCATTACTATCCACTTCTTGCGAGCGACATTACTTTTATCAACTACCCCAAGCATAATCCCACGTTTGAGATTTCTAATGACTATGATGATGATGTCGTGTCTGTGTTAAAGCGAAAAGAGAATGTAGTGGCTTCTGAGTGTAAAAATGTGAAAACCCCTTAGCATCCGAAGGCAGAAATCTGACTTCTACCTTGTAATGATTCAGCTTCTCCCTGGCCTGACCATTGTGGTTTCTTTTTCAAACGCTCCGTAATTGCCGTTTCTAGACTGGTCTCTTCCATGGCGACGTTTTATGGCAGTGCAATTGCTTACAGATGGACAGGTGGAGAACCCTCCTTCTAAGAACGGACATCTGGCCCTTGAGAGTGAGTTCAGATAAAGGACCACCCTTGCACTAATCGTGTCTATGACACAGATGGGTAGCCTGCATTGTTTTCCATTGTAGAGCACGAACATTTCTGCGGTCAACTGTAGGCCAGTGAAGTTTTTGCTAAACGACGGTTGGAGAATTGGTAGCCCAAATTCTCCAATGTGGATGAGAGGTGGAATTGAAAGAAAAGTGAAAAGGCGAGGTTTCTAGTGACAGAGAAGAAAAGAGACGAAGAATTTTTTGATGAAGGAGGTCCAGAGGAGAGATCGGTGAAAGTAGAGCGTTCGAGAGAATATTCCACTCGAGAAATTCGGTGGATTCCTGGAGCTAACCAAGGTACCAGCGTGAGACTTTGACGGCTGGTTAGCTGTTCTCGTGAGTTTCTCCGAAATATTTCAAGGAACTATTCTTGTGGTATTGTACATAGAGCTTTTCACTTAACCTAGATGATAAACAGTATCTTTTTCTGTAAATTAAAGCTGTTAATGAAGTAATTTGATTAAAACGCTACCCTTTATTTGATCGGACCCGATCGAAACGTTACAAACTCAAATGAAGATGATACAACAAACAACACAACCCCTTTATACAAGGGACTCATTCACACATCTCATAGATAGAACGCGAGGAAAAAACAACTATGCCTGTATCAGGAATCGAACCGGCGACGCCCAGATTACGAGGAAGACGCATTAACCCTAGGCTAGGCCGCCGACGAAGTTTCTAATAAGCCTTTAGATAGTTTAATTCTTTTTTCTCAGATTGACCTAATCACAGTGCTATTGATGGAAATCAATAATTGGTAAAATCACTAATTGTCGAACTTTATAGTGACAAAATAAAAAAAGATATTTACTTAGAATATTTTTAACTTTTTCCTTAAATCAGGTACAGACACTGCAACAGTAACGATATTACTTGGCACTGCAATCGAATAATTAATTCATTAGAGTCCACTTCTTGAATAACCATATCGTGCATCAACTACACTTATCATATCTCAAATTTGAGATTTCTACTAAATCTGTAAATAGTTTAATCCGTTTCTCTCACTATATTACCATAATGTAAGGTCCTAGAAAAACAGTGCTACTGGCGGAAAGCAATAATTGGTAAAATCCCGAGTTGTCGAACTTTATGGAGTTAAATATACCAAAATAGAAATAGTATATAATTGTATATTTTTAACTTTTTCCTTAACCTTCCAGCAGGCGCGGCCGTCATACCAACATGAAAGCTCGCGCGTATTTCTCACATACGCTATAGTAAATTTTAAATTTTAAAAGCGTTACAACTAAAATTATGTTGTAAATGGCTTAATATTTATAACTACAATTACTTTAAATGTTTTTTATTTAAAAAGAAGCAGAAACATTATAAACATAGATTGCAATAACAATATAAAATGAACACAGGTTAAATAAATTGATTTAAAAATAATACAAATGAAATTGCCGATATTTTGATAGTACAATTTGCATATAAAATATAGAAGTGAAAAAATACAGAATGTATGCATAAAAATGAAATTGTAATTGACAGTTAGATATGAAAAGGAAGAATATAGTTTCATTGTTATTTCATTGCAGCGTTGCGATTTGAGCAAATGTGTTAGTGTGCTCCAAATATATAAATTTCTGGCAAATTTCACAACTGAACCTCGTGATTCTAGTCCACTTTTCTTTTCAGCAGAGTTTGCATTTTTTCCCTGAAGTCGCATTTTCCACTTCTTCAATACCTAGTTCGGCCTTTCTCTTTAGCACCTTTCATTTTAGCTCACTTTGTAGAGACGCAGATGCGTTTTTTCAACATTTTCTTTTGTAAGTGCATTTGCCAACTGTCACCAGTCGAAAACAACACAGATTTATTTATAAAATCATACAAAATTAAATGTAACAAAAACTTACTTGAACGGTCCCGCGTATCTCTAAAATACAAATATCTGATCTGCAGAGACCTATTAATTCCACAAACTTACGACGACAACTGAAAGTAGGTCAAAAGGAGGGAGACAAATAGCCGATTACAGGCGTTCCCAGCACCACCAGGTATAAAGGTATAAAACGAAATTCATCTCTAATATATCTCTCACATACGCGCCCCCACGGGAAGGTTAAATTCGGTATAAATACTGTATCACAACTCATATTACCTAGTACAACAGTCAAACCATGAACTCATTAGAGTTTATCTCTTAGGTAACCACATCTGCTCTCAACTATTCATAACATATGTCATGTTTTATATTTCTAATAAACCTGTAGATAGTTTAAAATTATTCAAGGTCACTGCATGTGCCATCACTGATCTTATTGTTACTAAATAGAAAGCAATAATTGCCAAAATAATGAGTCGTTGAAACCAATCAAATTTCTTCCAATTATTTAAAAGGATAAGGAAAAGACTTTCCAATAATTCATCAAAATTCCTCTTTTGATTTCTCCCAAGGGGAAGGGGCCTCGAAATGAGGATGAGGAGCTTCCAGTATGACGGTTGAATCTCACCTCCCTGAAGGTTACTCGTCTTATCTATGAAGGGGCTCGTTTTATCTATAACGGGACATAATTCCTTAGGGAAGAGTTGTACCGTGGTCGGTGGTGGTCCTTAGTAGCCACAGTTCAGTGTTGCTGTTGTGGGGATCCCGTCATTAAGTATTTATTATTCGGGTGCCTTCGAGCGGTTTGGAGAGTCAATGATATGATTTCCTGTTTTGAATTAATTTTAAGATTGCGTCTTTTTTTACCCATTTGCATCATATGAAAATATGAAAAAAAGGCCCATATCACGTAAAAAAATTATTTCATATTTAGGTGTATAATTGTATAAAAATAGAAAAAAAATCATTTTTGAGCCTTATTCTGTAGTAGTTTTGTTCAGTGTGGTAATATTTGAAATGTGGGATGCATATAGGTATATAGTATATACTATGGATGTAATATATATCATATTATATGCATAACATATAATATGATGCAACGTATATATACGCTCCAGTGATAGTGACCAGGAATATTGAGCGTATATATACGCTAATGATGCAAATGGGTTAAAGAAATATGATTACTGAAAGCTGTTTAATTGCATTCAACCTGATTATAAGATTCAATTATCAAGACTCAGATGATTCAACAGAACATTCACTTTTGTGTAAGTTATATTACTTCTTGGTACATCTACCAACACTCGTTTTTAGAATTCTGAACCAATATATTTTTAATAAGCATATAAAGAAGAAAACTAATCTTCAATCCCTTGATATTATTATTCAATTAATATAATCCAGAATCTACTATCCTTTTTTTTATTTTATCATCTGTTATCTAGTTAATTGTAACCTTGAACCACCTAATAAAGAAAAGAATTATTATTATTCATCAAAATTCCTGTTTTAATTGGATTTTAAGATTGCATCTTGCTTATAATGATATGATTATTGAAAACTATTTAATTGCATTCAGGATGATTAGATGATTCATTTAGGAATATTCATCACTAATCAAGTTACATTACCTATTGGTAAATCTACCACCACTCATTTTCTGAGTTTTTACTCAGTGTATTTTAATTGTTACAAATAAAGGAGAAGGCTAATCTTCAACCCCATGAGATTTTATTCAATTGACATAATCAAGAATCTTCTGTCCATTTTTTGTTGGATTTTATGTTAAAATTGCTAAAGCTGTTATCTAGTTCATTGTAACCTTGAACTAGCAAAGTTAGAGCTTTCCCATTCAAAACAGACTCAGTTCAGATGAAAAAGCTAAGATGTACGCGAACAGAATTAATTTTTGCAACTGATGGTCTCAGTCATGCAGTCTTGGTAGTAATTTTTCTTTCTGACAATAGTATTTTGGAGTAATAAGACAATCATACCTAGAGACAATTTTACAAAGATATATGACAACGTTTAGAAGAGTATAGTCATGCATTTTTATATCCCGAGTGTTGCACAACTTTCACGGAAAACACCAATTTAAATGTCATTAACATAAGCTGCTAAGTTGCAGCAAAGTTGCTTGAAAATGCTCCTTTTCCTTTGAATATTCACTTTCCATTTGACCTGCAACAGTACCAAACTGTTTCCTTGAAATATAATGCATCAAATGTTTTATTCCATCTTAAATTATTTGCTATCCCAGCATTTATTTGCTATCCCAGCATTTATTTGAAACACAAAAGTTTGCCAATTTGCTTCATTAATGTATGTAAATCAACTAACTCACAAATTTTTATTACGATCTAATCCATGATGAACTGTCCATAATAAGTTAGTAAAAAACTATTCAAAAGTAATTACCCTAACTGAAAATTAAATAAAATCTACAATACTTTTCATTGTTTATCTCTTGAATTAAAAAGCTTAAAACGAAAACATGATCAATGCGAATATAAAATAATTTATTCAAGAAATCTCAGTCTTTGATTCATGCTTTTCTACTTTCCTACATCGGGTAAAGATAATTTCTAAGGGTGGCGCTCAAACTCTCAGAGGTGAGAGAGATATGTCAGGGAAAGTTTATTTAGGGTTACCATAGTAAGTTCCCCTTTCGATAGACCTCAGATATAGATATATAAAGTTTTCCATTTAAGTGGTTCCCCCTTTTCTGATGGGAATAGCAATGTTGTCTGGTTGAGTTTTATCAGCCCCAATATGGTGACATATTTTTTACAAGAGAGAGTTTACCGTAGCTGGCGATGATTCCGTCTAGATTCCCGCCTCTGTCATATCGCATTAACGGGCGTTCAATTTACCCTGGTTGCTTAGACATGGCTGGAGGTAACTCAATCATGATTACCTTATCAAGTAAAAAAATGTATTAAATGTTATTTTAATAGAGAGCTGAAGTGCAGATTAATTTAGCTATTATCTTTTTAAAACATTTCTTTAATTTACAATTCCTAGGTATGAATATTATGGATCCTTTAAGTTAATTTTTTTCTCAAATTCTACCATTCATATGAACTCAAAATTTATTTAAAGTAATCCATTTGTAAACAATTAAGTTCTGAAAATATTAAAATAGCATATTGCTATCAAAAATATTCAAATGTAGAACATTTAATAACTCTAATATTTCAGGAAGTGATACCAAAATTGACTACATATTGCAAAGATAATACTGTATCCTTGCCTCAAAATCAGAGACCCCTAAAAATGAGGAAGAGATCATACCTTGGCCAGTGATGATCCTTAAAATTCAGCCACATTACCCAACAATTTGGCTTCGATGTCATTGAATTTTATCCGTGTGACTTAGAGGAGGTCAATTTGTGACTCTACACGTATTATAAAAATTAAGTTATAACAATATATATAATATAACAATATATAATTATATATTATAACAATTAAGTTCTGAAAATATTGAAATAGCATATTGCTATCAAAAATACTCAAATGTAGAAAATTTAATAACTAATATTTCAGGAATTGATACCAAAATTGACTACATATTGCAAAGATAATACTATATCGTTGCCTCAAAATCAGAGACCCCTAAAATTAAGGACGAGATCATACCTTGGCCAGTGATGATCCTTAAGACTCAACCACTGTATCCAACAATTTGGCCGTCGCGGTGTTACGGTCATTGAATTTTATCCGTGTGATTTAGAGGAGGTCATAGTAGTCAATTTGTGACTCTATATCTTTGCAAATATGAAAAAGATCAGGTTAAATAAAAGTATTGAAAAAGAAATTTTAAAAACCTATGTACCTCTGACAAAATGCAGAATATTAATGAAATAAACGATCAAACACACCTAGTAATAATAACGATTAAGCACACTAGTATTAATAACGATTAAAATAACGATCAAACACACCTAGTAATAATAACGATCAAACACACCTAGTAATAATAACGATCAAACACACCTAGTAATAATAACGATCAAACACACTAGTAATAATAACGATTAAAATAACGATCAAACACACTTTCATTTCGTGACTGAAATTTATTTTATTTTAAAATAATAAATACTTTAAAGCGAGGTTTTGAAATTTGCTGAAAGTTGTTAGCTGTGCTCCAAATCATCTCAAATATTATTACATACTATAATTAATTAAAATGTCAGTAAATTATTACATAAATATTTTATAGCAAAAATCATATAAAAAAGGTCTCAATGAATATTCTTTCGGCTCAGAAACACTAATGGTTTGTTTGATATTTTGTAATAAATCCACGGATTTCTCTCTGAAGCAATAATTACCATCATTTACATTTCTATTCTCTTGGGATGGGCGGATACCCAAGTAACCTGCACGCATTAATCTGGCTAAAAAATGCATTAATTTAACCAAAGGTCAATCATCAAATTAACATTATTCCATAAAATTCTTGTAATAAAAAATAATGTATAGAAAGCGAATAGAAAAATTCAAATCTTCTATTCCTACAAGAATCATTTTGACACCAGCTGTAAGTGACATGAATAAAGTTAGATTTTACGGGTGCATTTTATGTTAATTTTTGGAAGTAGGAACAATTATTTAAGGGAATGGTGGAGTTTGAGATCGTCAAAATATGAAAGGTCAAACGAGTAAAATATTTAATGTATTTGGTCAAAAATGTAATGTATTTGGTATTTGGTCAATAATCTATTTGGATTTAAATGTATTTGGTCAATAATGCAATGTATTTGGTATTTGGTCAATACTCTATTTGGATTTAAATGTATTTGGTCAATAATGTAATGTATTTGGTATTTGGTCAATACTCTATTTGGATTTAAATGTATTTGGTCAATAATGTAATGTATTTGGTCAATAATGTAATGTATTTGGTCAATAATATAATGTATTTGGTATTTAGTCAATAATCTATTTGGATTTAAATGTATTTGGTCAATAATGTAATGTATTTGGTATTTGGTCAATAATCTATTTGGATATAAATGTATTTGGTCAATAATGTAATGTATTTGGTATTTGGTCAATACTCTATTTGGATTAAAATGTATTTATTCAATAATGTAATGTATTTAGTATTTGGTCAATAATCTATTTGGATTTAAATGTATTTGGTAAAAAATGTAATGTATTTGGTATATTGTCAATAATGTATTTGGATTTAAATGTATTTGGTCAATAATTTATACCAAGCGTATAAATTATTGAGAAACTTTTATAAAACTTTTAATAAGGATTCTTGTTATACATTAAAATAAATTTTCATATTCAATTTACTTTTCTGTTTCTTTCAGAATGTTAAAAATCAATTTTAACTCTTTAAAAGGAACATTCTGATGAAAATACACGTTAAAATGTTTCCATAAATTTAACTCTTCCGTCATACTACAAAATAATACCCATGCCAAATAAATTTTAAATGATAATAAATAATTAGATTGTTGTATTTTTTAGTGTTTGTAGTCATTGTAATATCACGATGACTATTTTAGAATAAAATACGCAATTTTTAAATATGTTTAGTTGAACAGAATAAGACTTGGCACATATCAATGCAAGCTTCCATTCCATACTAGCAGGAAGATACTTGATAAATTTAAACTGCACCTGTCTACATATTCCACAGATTTTTCTTGGAATTGGGTCTGGAACCTTGGCATTGGGGTAGCGTGTCTTCCCCGTGATCTGGGCTTCCTGGTTCGGGCATGGTTGTTATTCTGTGTTCTATCCTTAACTAGTGTGTATGTGCCCTCCCCCTGTAAGAAGGGGTTGTGCAGGCAAATGTGAAGCGTGAAGTAGCCAAATTGCACTCTTTGCCCTAGTTGGCGCTACTGAAAAAACAAGGGACATTAACTTAGATTTAAATCGTTGACCGCTTTCTGTCAGCGGGCTTGTAAAGTACCATAAGTAACGACAACAACCTTAAATCTTCGGTTCATAAATGCAGCTTTACTATCAAAATATCACTGAGCACTAGTGAGTAGAAATGAGAAGTAGGAATCCCACTTGTGACAGAAAATTATCAAAACTTCCTTTTTTTAGTTGCACTAAAAGAGGAAAAGGAACTTTTTTGCCCCTAACCCCCTTAGATCCCATTTCAATTGACTATATTCGAGATACATGTGTCCCACTCAAAAAGACAATTAAGAAACATGTGTCCCACTTAAAAAGACCACTAAGACACATATGTCCCTCCTAAAAATCGCACCATAATTAATTTTTGTTTCCATTTTAGCAAAATCTAGCTATTTATACTTCATTTAACTCATTAGAGTCCCTAATTATCATAATTTTGTAAAAGAAAAACCTGGTTTTGAAAGGGCTTTAATTAATCTTAAGCTGGTTTTTTATCTCTATTTTTTTAGTTTCACTTAGTTTCAAAGGATAAATTTCCATCTTTTTATATATAGCCTGTACAGTATGATCGTACCCTTAAATATTGTTTAACGCAATTTAACTATACTTAATTCCAACACCAATATTTCTTACAGGATCCATGATAAAATAAAATAATTCCCCATACAAAACAAATCATAAATATTTTGCCTGTAAATTGCATATCCGGGTAATTTTTTTTCCTGCGGAAGAATACATGACAGTTATTCGAGACCGAACAATGTAAGACCGCCATCCCAATGGGAGGCAAGCTTCCACACATTTTCTTCAGTGGCTCAAACTTGTTTGCGATATCTTTCTCTTATTTTTGTTTCCGATATTTTATGAATGGTAGAACCACCTATTGAGAAGCCTGTTCCTATAAATCATTGAGAGCCGAGCCTTTCTTCCTCAGTTCGGAAGATTTATGTCTGTTGGGCCTTCATTTCTAACAGTCAACAAACGGTACTCTTCATTCATTGCTGTTGACTAAGAGCCTTATTTATGTTCATGGCGACTGAGTAGTTTTCCGAAACATAGCACTTATCTAAATGAATTATTCGCAACTAAAGGAAAGTGTTTTGTTATTATACATGTTTTGCCAAATAGTTGAGAAGAAATTATAATAAAACTAAAGTGATATGATCAAAAAGTTTAGAAATGCTGTTGTTACTTATGGCACTTTTACAAGCCCGCTGAAGAGAAGTAGAATTAAATCGCTGACAGAAAGCTGACAACGATTTAAGCCTAAATTAGCTTCCCTACTTTTTTCAGTAGCGCCAACTAAGATTAAGAGTATGACTTAGCTACTTCATGATTCACATCCACTTGCAAAACCCCTTTTTACAAGGAAGCACATTCACACTAATCCCAGAAAGAACACAGAATAGCAACTGTAGAAGGTGAAATGTGCTCGGAATAGAACTCGGGACCTTTGGGTCTGAAGCCTAGTAACATAACCAGAGGACAAAAGTAATTGCTCATTCCCGTAGATGTTATCCGGCTTATTAACATATCACTACTGACTCGCCCTCCAGTGAGTTTACGAACGATATGCGTTGTTGTAGAGTGGTGATGAATTGGTTTGTTGAGTGAGTGGTTGCTGTGTGTAGCTGTTGTGTCTAATGCACCGTACCCATCTTTGTTTGGCGAGCGGAGAATTTTTTTTTTTGTCATGCCAAGCGTTATGGCGAGCGTGTGTGAATTATTGCGTCAAGTGAGTCTGACGATTTTCGTTGTTTGTAGATGGCGCCACTACAGTTGCATAAAGGTTGAAGGTTCATTGTTCGAGGTCACAATAGTGAGAGTCAGATGTTGACTCAGAATAGAACCCGACCTTTGGGTCTGAAGCATAGAAACATAACCACAGGACAAAAGCAATTGCTCATTCCCGTAGATGTTATCTGGCTTATTAAGATATCACTACACAATCATGCCCAAACCGTGATTCGACCTCGGGACGCCCAGATCACGGAGAAGACACGCAAACCCTATGCCTGGACACCGGCAAGTTTCGAAATTATTATCATTAAAATATATATCAATTCATTTGTCTTCATTTATTATTATATCAAAATCAAAGTAATCTCTTACGACTATAATTTACTATTACCAACATTTTTTTTTATCCTCGAAACATATTTTTAAAAAAAATTCCTGAAACACTTTCAAGATTACGGTGACCTGGTGGTAAGCTCGTGACTTCGGAACCACAGGGTTTCATGTTTGAGACATGATTTCATCAAAGAGCCGTCGTGTAAGCTACTCTGGTGAACGTTAAATCCATGTGGGCCAAACTTTCTCCTGCTGGTGTGGTGTGGAGAAGGGGGTAACAGCTCAGGTGCTGTTCTCGTTATCTGACAGCAGTTCCAAATTACGAGGTTCGTCCCAAAATAACCCTTGTGTTGCTTCGAAACGGGACGTTAATATAACTAAACTAAACTAATGATCAATGCAGAGCCGTGTAAACGATCAACTGGACGTGTCACTGTATTTCATTTCATTCAAAGGAAAGATAAATTTGTACTATCTCAAATAATTTATTAAATTTCTTTGTTAAATGTGTCTTGATTTGACTTTCTTCTGCCTATATGAACAAACATTTGCATATTAATACATAATAACTTTAAAAAATGGGTTTTTAATATAACTAAACCGAGTCCGTGACGAACTCTTTTACTGTACAAATAAATTAACCAATATTGTAAGTTTCAATATTCTGAGATGGCCACTTTTCGATGATTCTATCGCATTAAGGGGATAGAGGCGGAAGAGTGGACGCATTTCAGGAAATCTTCGTCATTTTCTGACTTTGATTTTTGCTATATTAGACATAGGGTGATCGGTAAATAAGCCCTGATTTCAAAATTAAATATCTCTACAACACAGATCGATAGAATTATGAGGTAAACTGTACGTTTATTAGCAAAACTGTAAAAATGCCGTACAAAAGTTTAGAAAATTTTGTTACGAAAATTTTTTACAGATGGCGTTCTAATCACAATGCCCATAGACACTTTCCGTGTGACTTCAAAAATGAAAAATGACTCCCGATCAGACTGCTTGTGAGTTCTTTCTGTGGGGAGCATTGAAAGACACTGTCTATAGAAACTATCCCACCACTCTAGGCGAGCTTGAATCGTGGATTGGTGCTGCATACGATTCTATTTCCGTTGAGACATTGCAGGAAGTGATGTCAAATTTCATTGTTCGATTACGTCCCCTCATTATTTCGAACGGTGAGCATTTTGAAAAATTGTATTTTGATTGCAAAGATCACATCCCTTTATTGTTTTTTTAAGTATCCTTTCAGAGAAAGAGTTTTCAGAGCAGAGCACCATCTGTTAACGGTTTTTGTAAATAAATTTTCTAACTTTTGTATACTATTTTTACAGTTTTGCTAATAAACGTACAGTTTACCGCATAATTCCATCGATCTTTTTTGTAGAAATATTTAATTTTGAAATCAGGGCTTATTCGCTGATCACCCTGTACATTTTTGTTCAGTTTTTTTCCAGGTGAATGTGAGTATCGTGTTGTTTCTGACCATATCGATTTAATCAAGTCCATAAGTAATCCGAGTTTATATTATTATCAAAGGAAAACATCTCTTCCTTTCATCTTTCCTCTCCCGCACCTATTTTGACGAATTAAAGTCATCCTAAAGCATGAAGAAAAGGACGGAGGGCTTTAGAATCAGTTATCAAATGATAACTGGAGACATGAATTTCCTCACGCGGACTAAGACATGGAGTCCAAATTTTTTTTTTCTTTTCTTTTAAGACTTCTTTAATCACCATTAGAATTTATTTTAGAAACACAATACATTCTGGAAATTATGTAGTTACCAAAAATACAAAAATTTTGATCTTAAATATGTTATATAATGAACTTGGGAAGGAAATTATAAATAAAGCCTAAACAATTTTTTGAGGTATCCGACTATGTTCAAAACACTGGTTATCTACCACATGGGTGACTTTTTAAAAATCGTTATTGCTTGTAGTTCAGACTTTCCTCTTTCCAAAATAGTTTATCTTTTCTAGGTAAACAAAGACCTAACCTATCATCCAGGGTCACATATTTTCCAATTAAAATTTGTCTTTAATTACAATTTTCACAAAATTTTCATTTTACTAAAATTTCTCCACCGTTAACATATCTCAAAGCCTAATTCAGATATTTAGACAAAAATTTCAGCGTGTATATTAAATAATATGTACAAAGTAATGAGCCCAAAGCTTAATTGATAGTGAAATACTTTTTCATTTATAGGGATTTTTAGAAAAACTAAGTTGTGAATTGATGGAAAAAAATGCATATATACGTATATTTTCACCCATAACCACATTTGTCTAAGATTTTGGTTCATTTCCTTCATTATTATATTCTATTACTTGTGTACAAAGAAAAATAAGATTGCTGCTTTGCAATTTTTTGTAGAGTGTTAACCATTTTGGTTAAATTTCATTAGAATTTTCTTATTTCTCAAAATATATTATATTTTCAAATAATTTGTTGTATCTATAGTAGTTTGTATTACAATTGACAATACATCTAAAATCGTACTTTTTAAGAAATCCAATTTTTCAAAAATTTTCTTTCGAACGTAGTCGGATACCTTAATGAGTTATTTAATTTGTTTAGATATTATTGAATTAAACTAATGTTAATAACTTTTAGAATTTAACAAAAATGGTGAATACAATATTTTAAAATCATATTAAAAGTATTTCTTTATTCTTTTTTCATTTCAAATTAGAAGCAGTTTCAGAGATATGGAGTCAAAGACTCCATAAATACCATCAAAGCCTTTGAAAAAAGAATAATTCGGTTATACGTACGTGTTCATACTTAGACTTGAGTTAACTTATTGCTGAAAAAATAACTGAGGAGATTATTGTATCCAAGGACAAAATACTACGTGATAATCAGAGCTAAAAAGTAATGCGGAGTCATTTTGACTACCTACACCAGTTACGGGTTAATAGATGTGAAAAATAAAAAGTATTTTCACCCTAATAAATAAGAATATTCACACCATAACCTTCTAGTGAATATATCATTTGTGAAACAGCATTTGCTTAATTTTTGTCAAAAATTCACTGATTATAAAAACTGTGTGAGAAGGCGTAAATCCTATGAGTTATTTCACAATAACTCAGGAAAATTTCAGTATACAAATTTATTTAACTATACCTCTAGTTGTTGAACAATGCCTCTAATTATTAATAATGAATAATTATAAATAATCTGATTTAATGTTCTTGTTCAAGATTAGTGGACGTAGATAGTCTACCAGGGCTTGATTCGTCTCATCTCTACTTTCTTCATATAATACACAAATACTCTTGTTTCTGATAGTTAAAAGCTCTACAGAATCTTCAGCTCTAATAGAATTTCTATTTTTTTATATAAAACAAATACTCTTATTTATTATTAAAACCTCTACAGAATCTTCAGCTCTAACAGAATCTCTACTTTTATTATATAATATACAAATACTTTTGTTTCAAAAAGTTAAAAGCTCAACAGAATCTCTACATTCTTTGAGTAATATAGAAA